>JAPFBL010001927.1:247500-500000 GCA_026182355.1 Hermatobates lingyangjiaoensis
TTTTACTTTTTGATTTCTTATAACTGTTTTCATTACATTTTTTTTTCTAATAATGACATTTATTAGAAAGATGTTTAGTAAATATGTGTTAAGCTTGTGAAGTTTCGTATACAGCTTGTATTATTACCTCTTCCCGGGTAGAATGGGAGTTTAATTCAATTTGATTCCTAAAAGACTGCCCTTCTTTAATGAGAAGAGATTTGTCTCATCGGAAATATTTCAGAGTATCTTTAAATTTAATATCTCTATCTTTAAAAAAAGAAAATATATTTGAAATAAGGACAGGGAAATTGGCTCAAGTAGTACATCCAGTGACCAAAGTTATTTAAATTACATTTTTTAATAGATTGGTGAGAAGATAGGGAAAGTGTGATGCAAATTAGGGAGAAAGGGTTGTAGAGGGGTGGAGAGGGAACTGGGCCAATGAGAAGGGAGGACGAGGCAAGACCACGCCCAGGCGGAGGGGCGGAGAGTGGGCGCGCAGCCAGTCTGTGACGATATCTCAGCGAGTGAGTGCCATGTGAGAGTAATGGAGCAGGAAGACACCAACCACCTTGAGGACCAATACGTGCAGGACTTTGTCCTGGACCACTTCGAAGAGTTACCGGTGAAGCGAGAGATTACTGAAATGGAAAGAATGAGTCTTAACAGCTGCACGATGGCGGCTTTGGTTCAGTCGCCACCCCCGCACCTGCTAACACCACCTGGCCATGAGGAGTACCTACATCATCATCCCGGGCTTATGGTTCAAGGAGGAGCACTTATGTATCCTGAAGCACCTGGAACACCTCCAGACACCCCACCTGAAAGCGATTCACCCTTATCACCTCCAAGAGGATGGGACCATCGCGGCCTTCCTGAACAAGAAATGGTCTGGCTCCCCCAACCACTTGATCTCCGACCCGCTCCCGGTGGTGACGACTGGGGCCCCCCTGTAAATCAAGGCCCAGCTCCTCAACATGGATCCGTTATTGCCAAAAGAGTCAACTACACCGACCAACCACCCCCAACACCAGAAGACATCATTTCTGATGAAATGCTTATGACACTTACTGTTCGCGAGCTCAACAAAAAACTGCACAATTTCCCAAAAGAAGAAGTAGTTCGTCTAAAACAGAAAAGGCGAACACTGAAAAATCGTGGTTATGCTCAAAATTGTCGTTCAAAAAGGTTAATTCAAAGACACGAATTAGAGCTAACCAATCGTAATCTGCAAACAGAGTTAAACAGGCTGCGAGCTGAAGTGACTAAAGTAACCCAAGAGAGAGATCTAATCAAGCACCGCTACGAACTAATTCGTCGCCAGCACCACCCCACTGCCAGTCCTCAACCAGTGTACCTGTGACCTCCAGGTAGGCGCCTCGTGCCTGACAGATAGGCTCCAGGTACCTCCCTTCCCTTCTTCGAACAGCCTCCCCAAAACTCTGCGCCATCGCAACTTCAAACTGACTAACCATCAGCCTTCAATCATCAATCTTGTAAATATTACTCAGTTCGATGGTCACTCATAACATTCAAGTTATTTGCACACCAAGCAAAAAGTGAAGCCAAAAACCTTGTAAATAATATACTATATACCTTAAACTCAGTCAACCATCGAACAGTTATATAAAGTTATTTTACTAAAAAAATTTTCACATTTTGATGTTATTTGTTATAAAAAAATACAGGCCAATCATATCAAAATAATACGATTAAACAAGTTCACACTTCATGTAAAATAAAACAAACTTGTGTGACCTAAACAATCTCCATTTTATTAGATTCGGATAGTATTGCTATTTGTAAATTAATAT
The DNA here is from genome assembly GCA_026182355.1 of Hermatobates lingyangjiaoensis. Lineage (NCBI taxonomy): Eukaryota > Metazoa > Arthropoda > Insecta > Hemiptera > Hermatobatidae > Hermatobates > Hermatobates lingyangjiaoensis. The sequence goes on from JAPFBL010001927.1 coordinate 249,297, forward strand.
ATATATTTATTAATTTTTAACAAATATTTTTAATCATAAGTTTTGTTTTTTGACTGTTAAATTGTTAAAAATGATTATATGTGCAATAAACTACAAAAAACCAGTAACTTGTATTACTAGAGTATATTTTTTTTTAAAGAAAGACAATTTTGATTTGTTAGTATTAGTATAATGTAAAAGAAATAGATTTGGACATATCTTGATTGTAAATAATATTAAAGATGTGTTCAATTAATTAAAAGAAATTATTCTTTTTTCTCTCTTATTTTCTTTTTATGTTGCCAAGAAGTTATCTTACGAAATATCCAATTGTTTTTAGTTAGAAATGAAATCAAACTTCAATGACCCAGACGGTCTTTCAAGGAAATAAACAAAATCGGTTTGTACAAAAATATTTCAACTTCCTTTTAACAAAATATGTAATCGTAAAGAAATGTTTTGCCAAGATAGCTTCTTCAACATGGGTTATTAACTACACAGGTAAAACTATTTTATTGTTCATTTTGAATGAAAGCAATAAATAAATTTTTGTTATTTTTTCTAATTGTTTCTATTTTATGTGAAAAAGTACCAGTATTTCATTATTGAATGTAACATTTAAAATTATTTACTTCAGCAAAAGATAATAACTTATAATCATATAATAACAGCAACTTAGTATTATATCAATAATAAATTATTGAAAGTGAAAATTTTATTTTAACTGTTTTGTATTTACATATACATATATATGTTTATACATATAACTAAACCACAGTTAAACAGACAGAATTGAAAAATATCTTTCAATCAAAATTAATCCTTGGGGTCTCTGTATCAATTGATAAACGAGAACGACTTACTTTGATCAAAAGATCTCAGTTCCATTTAGAATTTTTAACTGTTTTTTTTTAACGTGGATTTTTGCTCCGCTTCATTACTGTGAAATGTGTTATATATATGAGTGAAATAAAAGTTTCTCAGGACTCGGTCAGTTCTTAAGTATCAAATTAAACTCTCATTGCCAACGGCTCAGTTTTTATTGGAAAGTTGTTTCATAGGTAGAAGTATACTTCTTTTAATAAAAACCGAAACCCTGTCAATGAGAGTTTAATTTAAGCCTGAAGAACTGACTGAGTCCTGATAAACTTTTATTTTGTTTCTACTTTATTGGTGATACTTTTGTCAATATATATATTGACAACAACTCAGTTGGGTTTTTGACTCTGACGAAGATCGCTTGTTACAGTTGAAGGGTCTTAATCTTGTTTTCCCATTTCTTATTGTGGTTTGATCATTGATTGTTATTTCACGTGTTTATGTGAAATCTTTATATATATATATATATATCTGATGTTGACAAATGTCGAAATATCGAAGTAACTTCTGTAGTGATTTTCTGTATTCTTTTCTATATGTTAATGTATATATATATTATTATATATATATATATATATATATATATATACAAGTTCAAAAACGAATAATAGTAACTCACAGTGAAATAGATACACTTACTAACTCAATTTTCGGATAATCCGTCTTCAGGAGAAAAGATAGTGTGATACGAAACACGCCGAAAGCGCAACGGCAGGAAACCGTCCTGGCAACCCAGTTGTTGAAAACTGCCACAGATTTGTGTTACAATTATCTTTCTAACTTTGAAGTACCTTGAACATATATTTGATTAGTTGATTAATTTAACTGACCTTAGAAAGCAATGTTAGTGATAAGATCATGAATTGAGATGTTCAGATTTTGAATATATAAGTAAGAAAATTATTCCTTCCTAAATCAATTTCTCCTGTCAGAGATTCACTGGTCAATGTGACTAGTGTTCCTTGACGAGAAATAAACTATTGTTTACTTCTTTATGACGAGAAATCTTTTTAAAATATGTGGAATACAATTTGAAATGCTAAGATTAATTTCCAATATTACTAAACTAGAAAGAAGAATGGCAGGTAATGAAATTATTTTCTACTAATATTTTAAGTGGTAAAAAAAGAAAAATTGCTGAATGTATTTAACGAGATAAGTAAAATTGAAGCATTTTAAAGATTTTTGAGATAAATGCCTGTTAAAGGATGTTTTGACCAGTCACTTACAAAGGTTTCAAATACTTACAAATTGTTTCCTGTGTTTATTTTTTTTCAACTCCAGGAGTATATATTTTTGTTTGTAACATTTTGGACACTTTTATTATAATACTTCAATATCATAAAAACTATTAATTTTGAAATTAACATTCAAAAAGTTGAAACATTAAAATAAATGTTAAAAAAAATAACTACACTGGTTAATATGGACAAACCGTCGCTTTATTATTTTGACATTAAACGTCAGCAGGATAACAGTTATGCATTTAAATAATGACATAATTTGCTTTTCATGCCGTGAACTTCTTCTCTTTATTACATGTGATGTCGAATTAGTGAAATGAGTCTCTATCTTTGTTATTATATGTTTTTCTCTGATTAATTGTCTAACCAAAGTAAATCACTATCACTTAGAGTCTGTAAGTAACAAAAACATAAAATAACATAATACTTTTGAACATTAGTCCAAATCTCAAATATAAGGAGTAGAAATATATGAAAATATGCTTATTGGTTGCTTATAGTATGCATATGGTTGCTGAATTTATTAATATGTATTAATTATTTCATTATAAACAGAGCTAAAGAAAATATACAGCTATAAGAAAAATTTAGTTCTCCTCTTAAAACAAAAAACTTGTAGCATTTCATTCTTAGTACATTTATAATATGTTGGAGGTTTTGCATACGAAACCAGAAGTAAAACAAGGACTGTGTAAATTAGAGTGGAGTAGGTGACTGCGCTGGCCGATTTAAGTCCTGTAACACTTCACTCTTAGATTAGTATTCTTTTGTAATTAATTATTCAAAAATATAAAGCATTTCAATTGATAAATAACTCTTAGTAAATACACAGTTTTTTTAGAAGACTCTTAATTGCTTTTTACTATTATTTTTAATAAAATTAAAATTATGTAGCTAAAAGGAATGTACCAACCGTTTAGTAGAAAGTGGTTACATACATCAAAGTTTGGTTAATCATCCAAATCAAATTATCAATGCCAAAACTTTGAAGTTATTTAAAACTTTTAGTGATAGAATCACAAAATTTATTAGTTAAGAACTATTACGATTCTATATAACGAAGTTACAAATATTAATAAAATATAACAATGTAGATTAAACAAAGTTATACAAAAAATTAAGTAAGATGCTTCACTTTATGAAGTCACTTCACTGTCAGTTTCAGCTATAGTTACATTTATATTGCTTATCAATATTTATTATTCTTGTAACCTAGACAAAATATTTAGTTAGTTTCATGTACTCTTATTTCATTCTATAAGACAAATTATAAAAGAAATTGAAAATTCGGTATTGAGATTTTTTTATAATCGTAGAAGGTCAATCGCATATTCAGTTATTTTAATCATATATATATGGTCTATTCCAAAGGAAGAAATTCAGAAAATAACTGTGCTCTTTGAAGCATGTAACGTTTGTTCGTTCAACCACAATGATTGTGTGACTCGATCACTGAGGGACTCTTAAGGACTAAAACTTGATTATAGAATAATCTCTGTAATGCCTTGCACAGCCATTTCTCTACAATCTAAAATTCACTATTCTTTTTGTTTACTTCTGTAAGTTCAATTAATTTGTAAACTGATATCTTCTACTGATATCATTCTATATGATGTATTTATATAGAGATGCTTTACTTTAATTTCAAAATAGGTTCTGTTAACCAATACTTGATATTTTCTTGAACATGACTAAATTCATGACGCTAAATTCAATATGCTAAAAATTGAATTTTTAGCATATTCAATATGCTAAATTTAGCACATTCAACACCCAACTGAAGTTGGATTTTTGACTCTGACAAAGACCGCTTGTTATGGTTGAAAGATCTTCGTCTTTTTTTCCCATTTCATATTGTCGTTTGATCATTGATTGTTATTTCACGTGTTTATGTGAAATCTTTTTATATATATACCAATAACTTTTTCGAACAACATTGGGAAAAAACATAGGGAAGGTTCTTTATTGCATTTTGTGAGAAAATTTACCCTATTATTTCCCTTGTTCCCACATTCTAAAAAACTTGAAAACTTTAATATTTTATTACTATAATATGAGTAGTGTATCATAAAATTTTAATACATTTTGTATTATTTCAAGTAGCAATTTAATACCAAATTACAACACTCAGTAGGTACCTTTGCTGGACATGTTTTAAAATAATAGTAAAAGCAATTAAGTGTCTTCCAAAACGAATAGTTATTTATCAATTGAAATAATGTATATTTTTGAATAATTAATTACAAAAGAATACTAATCTAAGAGTGAAGTGTTACAGGACTTAAATCGGCCAGCGCAGTCACCTACTCCACTCTAATTTACACAGTCCTTGTTTTATTTCCAATTTTGTATGCAAAACCTCTAACATAATACAAATGTACTAAGAATCAAAGCCTACAAGTTTTGTTTTAAGAGGAGAACCAAATTTTTTTTCATGGATCTAGAACTATGCAGGAACTCAATCTTATCAATGAATGTTTTTTGACTTATTGGAGATTTTTTGAAGTTTAGTATTTTTTTTCTTTTTAATGTGTTTTTTTCTTATTTACGATCTCTCTATTCTTTTTTTATTTATTGAATTTCCCTTGTTTCTTCCCTGATGCGCTCGTTTGTGAGACTTCAGCTCTGAGTTTTCGAATAGATTTCATAGTTTTTTGTGGAGATCAGAAATGAAAAATCTCCGCTTATTAAAAAAAATCAGTCATTTATCTCTCCTCTGATGAGTGACCGTCCCTCGATGTATGGATATTTATGTATATTTACATGGATATTAGCTCTATTTTATTTTGTTTTCTATATATATAATAATAATTTCTAAGTTAGTAACACAGCAAAGAAACAATTTCTCTGAATTCTCAAAAATTTAGGAACATACTGAGGAAAAATAAAATCTACAGGTAAGTGAAAAAGATAAGTGATTTTACAGAGATTTGCACAGTCGAATAAATACATAAATCGTTAACAGGCAAAATAAACATACCTGTTTCTACCCTCCCTAACAACTATGTTATATCTTTAATGAGTCCTTGAGCTACATATCCTGCAGCAGATTGCTTGTGAATATAATAGTGTTCATCCTCCAGCTTCGAGAATGCATACACTTGTCTCCGCAAGGTCATCATTAGTGCAGTTGCACTGTGCCTCAAAATATTAGTTCTGTATTTATGTTATTTTATTTTTTCCTTCACTTCTTTTTTCAATTATTTATGTCAACTATAATATATATTAGATGAAAATTAAGTTTTAATTTGTATTTTTCACTCATTATTCTTTATTTCATTTTGCGAGAAAACTAAATTTTAGTTTGTATAATAATAATTCAATACATTTGAATAAACGTATTCATAATAATATTTATAAATAATAATAATATTATTAATAATAATTAATTATTATTACTAATTAATAATAATACTTTTATTATTATAAACGTATAATAATAATACGTTTCTATCTTATTATTTTCTTTTCATGTAATGGTTTATGCATTTATAGTTATTTAATAATATTTCTTTATGATTTTTTTGCTTGTTCCTCAATCAGTCATTCTTTTGATTATTTTAATATACTTTTTCTTCATCAGATTTGTAGTTGCACTGTTGGATGCCAACTATCCCTTCGTCTCCGTGCAGTGCTTGCCGTATCTATTCTCTCCAGATGACTGCACCATAATCGGTAACTAAAAACATACCTATATATGTGTGCATCTCCTTTAAAAATGTTGAACCCATACACAAATTTAATGCAGTTATACATACATACATAGACTGCCATTGGCATGCCATTGACTTACAATATAAACCTTAATATATATATATATATATATATATATATATATATATATATATTAGTGTATTTGGGGAGCAGGCCTTCATCTATACAAGTTTTGTTAAAACTTATGCCTATTTCCAATTTCACTCTTTTTCGGGTTAATTTTTCCATTCTTCTGAGTTCTGGCTTCCAAGAGTCCGGGACTAGATATATCAGTTCTCCATAATTTTTATTTTTGTACACCAACATGTTTCGGTCCACATCGACCATTTTCAAGGTTATTTTTACACAATTAAACTATACATACTAAATAACAATAAAAACTTAACATTGATACTGATCTATTAAAATACATTACTAAATAAACACGCAAGGTTAACAGTCATAATCATTGGAAGGTTGTAACAGGTTTCCGCAGGGTGAGGTTTCCCCAGGATTCTGGTTACCTTCCTACAGCCGTTTGTGCTTGGGAAGGTATTGGACTGTCTTCGTTCACTCTCAGTGACTGGTTTTTCTTCAGGTTTCCGTCGAACAGCTTTAAAATTCTAGTGAATCCCCCACCCTGGCTGTTAATGGTAGGCTGGTTTTGGAGGATGAAAATAGCCTCCAAAATTTGCAGCCTGGTGTGGTCGTATTCTTGCTGCAAAATCATGGTATTGTCAGTAAGCATTTCCCTCGTTAGTTGTAACCCATGTGCTTTCGCGACATGCTCCTTAGGGCCTCCAGAGGCAAGATGCATTGTAAGCCTTCTGGAAAGCGTGGTAGTGGTGGAACCCACGTATTTTGAGGATAGGGACTCACAGTTCCCTAGTTTGCAGTTAAACTCATAATATATATATATATATATATATATATATATATATATATATATATATATATAGTCTATCTTGTCTTTAGTTGTCCATTTCATATCTTTTTTTCATCTTTAAAGTATATATATATGTAACAGATTTTATAATATATTGACCGTTTAATAGAATAGGTGTATTATCAAATCGGGATTCGGTCAATTTTTTAGGTTCAAAAATCAAACTTTCGTTGCCGACGCTTTTAGTGGGATTACCAATGATTAGTAAACATTGATTTTACTTATCAATGTTGTTCACTTCAGAATTTTTGTAGTAATAGGTATTTGAATAATAGTAAATTTTACACTCTGTACATGGTTTTAGTTTTACCCTGAGCTTAATTAAAATGTTTTTGATTATATCCTTTCTAGCAACCTATTCTTCTATTTAAACCCTTCTAATAAGGTTCATATTTAGATACAATTAATATCATTATATTTTTTTAATGATTAAATGGCAGGCAATTTAATACATGTGCATATGGCATTGCAGGGGATACAAAAAAATATTGTTCTGCTAGAAGAATGTTTGAAACTGGTCGTACGACACCCACTGCAAAGTTCAAGCGAAGACCTTATTCTTATTGAATAAACGGCGATATGAAATAAAATGTTATGTATGAATGTGTGTTTGTAAGAAGAATTTGAAACAAATTTTATGACTACCAAAAGTTCTTAATAAGACAAATGGAATGAAGCGCAATCATTCCATTAATGAAATGCATTACTGATAGGGTTATGTTACAAACAAGAATATTTCTAATAAAAGTTGAAAAGAATTAAATTTGTAATCATCTATGTGTTTTCAGTTTTTCTCTAAAGTTTTTTTTTTTTTAAAAAAAAAGGTTTAATTTTAAACTCAGATTTTCTTAAATATTTTAATTCTTACCTCTACTACGAATTTATACAAAGAAAACCTACTTTAAATCATGCACGTAGACGTCATTAGAAGTTAATTGTTATATCAGTTTAGCTACTGTGATTATTAGTAGCGTACAAACTGGGTGTACAAAAAACTGAGAGAAATAAGTTATCGAAACTAGTGCCAAATGTGCGAAGAGTTATGAAGAATTGTGCATAAAATGACTTTGCAGAACGCACACGTTTAGTAAATAACTAAAATGTGCATTTTAAAGTATTTTACTTCATGAAGGTTTTGAATATATATGGTTAAAGGTATATCTCTAAGTTCTTTGGAAAAAAATTATAACAAACAGACAAACAGAAGCTTCAACCTTATTTTTTATACTAATACCATTTCGTAATATAGATATATGTATAAAATGTTACCAGTATTAATAAGAATATATTTCAAGGATTTTTTTAAAATATTTGTTACCAACGAACTGATATCAACCAATTTCATGATAATGATATACGTCTAAAAACATTATAACCTTTTCTCTTTTAGCTGTAGTTCACTAGTACAGTGATTCCTTGAGATATGAGTTTAATCTGTTCCAGACAGGGGCTCGCATTCCAGAAAACTTTTTTCCAAACAGTTATATCCATTTGCAATAAAGAAAATAGATTTAATCTGTTCCAAGCATTTAAAACGCTCCTAACCCTCCCCATATAAACTGCTGTAGCTATTATGTGTACTATGTTGTATGTACTATACAGTACAATATATTTGAATGAGAAACATCCTTATAACTAAAAATCTGAAATCGAAATAATTTATGAATACAATCAAAAATGAATACTCGGAATGAATTTTTAATGAAAAATTTAGCTCGGATTTCATCTGAAAGCAAAAAATCTATCTCAAATTTAGACTTGGATTCCGAATAATTCGCATCTTAAGCAGCTCTTATGTGCAGGTAACACTGCACTTGCACCGTCAGTATTGTAGTATCCGAATAGTTAGTTACAATTATTTTTTATAAATTAAAATAAACATACTTCTCCAGAAAATTAGTGCTAAAATTAAAAAATAAATGCAGTTATTAACAATTCTTTTGATTTCATATAAACACTAAAAAGAGTCTTTGTAAACTAAATAACTTTTTCATTCATACCTAGCCATATGAAAATAATGGATATTGTTCACTTCGTTATAAATCTAAGTCACAGTCTTTTATTGCAATATATTTATATTTATTGTAAATAATATCTTCATTGTAAATAAAAGGCCTGGAGCTTTTATATACATAAATATTTATAAAAAAAACAACAGATATTCTAAAATATAATAACCAATTTTTTTCTTTTCCAACATTGTAATTTAATATAAATGGCTGGAGGCTACACAATCCTTTTCTTTTACTAGTATTAATCAGTAATTATTTAATATTCCATTAATTAATGCCATAATTAAATCCTTAACCAAGTTTTCTGACTGAAAAATAATCCAGTATGCCAAATATGGTTATAATATTTACCTAAGTATTATTTCAATATTTGTTTGGGATATACAAATATATAAAAACACTATGTATGTTTTACTAATACATTATTTATCTCATAATAAATTACCTTTACAATAATGAACCCTTTTGTCGCATCCCTTATACCACAGTTTAATAAAGAAAACTTCCGGATGACTCAGCAGGTGGGCCTTGGTTGTATAGAACACGGTTTCAAGGTTGTTCGTCGTTGCGTAACACTGAAGAGGGTAAATTGACGTTTGAGATTTAGCATAGCGATTAATAAATGTTATCAATGAATTAATTAGTTAAAAAGTTGTTCAATAACTGATACATAAATCATTTTTTTCATATTATTATTGTAATTGATAAATGAATAATAAAATATAGAACTTATCTGTACATTTAGTTAAAAGAAATGAAGTATCAGTTTCAATGAAGTCATCCAGGTTATTTTATTATAGTTTTTCCTTATAAGAGTATACATTTATTTACTAAATAGTAATGCATATTTATTTTCACTCCATAATGTTTATTGCATTCAGGTCTTGCAGTAACATTCGGTGCGTAGTAAGACTTCGATAATCGTTAGAATAGTTAATTAGTACCAAACTGCCTCGTAATTAGTATTTTGCGTCCAAAAAACTGTGAATCTCATAATATACAATGTTTAACATGGTTCTAATTACTTTCGATTTTTTTTACACTACTTTCTGTGGTACCGAAACACCACTATATTCAGTCATTGCTGAGGGTCCCTTAGGATATGGTACCTTTAAGATGTTTTGGACAGAAAACTAAGTGCCAGCAAATATGGTAGAACAGTAAGCCCGATAAGTAAGCTCAATATTGAATATTAGGGACCAAATGAGTTCAGTGTTCAACGTACTCGCCTCTGAACTGGTAGGTCCACCCGATAATAGATTTATTTACAAGGGAGGTGAATAAATCTGAGCATGTCATCCCTCGGAATGACGTTAATCTGCCGGTCCTAAGCCTGTACGACGTCAGGTACTCGTTAAAGATCCCTACTCTAAATAGTCTTGAGTTAGGCAAAATTTAGTACTCCCAATGAAGAATCAACAGGTAATGTGGCTTGCCCATTACTAAATTGGCTGCCAAATAATAAAAGAGCTACAATTTCCGCCCCTAGAACAGCGCTAAAAGGTGAAAGCTTAATAAGTGTAACTATTTATTCGTTAATCAATAGTTCTAAAAAAAAAAGTAACCGTTCCTCTGTTTGTCTGTCTCTGCGTCCATTTGCACTATTGAAGTAATCGAATCGCATCCAATTTCGGTTGGTAAAGTATCATTTCTTCAAAATGCTCTTCATGAAGTATGGGTTTAAAAAAATATCGAAAAATTTGCTTTGTATATATTTTAAAAAAAGGATTAAAAAAAAGTTGAATTTTAAAAACTTGTTCGAGTCGCTGAAATGTGTCGCCTTCCCTGTGAGTAGGCTACTCAGATATAACGCCTTAAAGAACTTTGTGTGGAAGACCTCCTAGATTGTTACGAATGTCCACATCTTTAAAAGTTATGAACAATAGAGATATAAAAGGAAAAAATATTCAAACTAAAATTTTTTAAAAATAAATGACTTGAGAAAATATTTAAAAATAATTCATGGATCGCAAATTTCATTTTCTGCAACTTTTATTTGAAAAATTTTTACATTACTATAAGTAAAGTACAGTGATACTGAAAAAAAATGATCTCAAATTTTGACGAAATTAATGTTCTGAGTTCTCCAAAGTCCTTTTATGACGTTTTCTTGATGGCCTTTGTCTATTTGTGTGAGTAGGTGGGTGGATGTTCCTAAAAATGTATAACGACTCTACAATCCACAATCTTTGATGGATCAAATTAATAATTTACACAAATATGGGCCTCATAGCGTAGGTGAACTCTTTGCTTCGGAGCAATTATGTATGATGAGAAAGTCATTTTTTTTTTGCCAAAATGTGATTTTAGACAACTTTTTTTTCTCCTAAACTACTTACTTTGAGTCTGAAAATTTTAACATAATCATGGAAAGACAAAAAAATAACTAAAAAATTCTGGAATTAAAGCAGCTAGAAATATATTTTTTTTTAATAAAACGTAAGCATGTTGACTTTTGATTCAATCTGAAAGTTCCCCAGGAGGATACAAATTGATGGATCAAAATGAAATAATACCAAAAAATAGATCATATGTAGAATGAGTTGAAATATTTTTTTTTTTCAAAATTATATCAACCAAAATTGATATGATGTTTTGGTGAATTTTATATATTCAAATACTTTTTTTACATTAAATGGTTCAAAAAAGAAACACAATATTTTACAAATATCACAAAATATCACAAATTGAACGCTCAAGATTTTAAAATATGATTCATCTGTAGTTCCAAAATCTCAAAAAAATGAAATTAATCATTTACGATTTTTTTTACATTTTGATATTTACCTGACAGTGACGTAATTTTTCTTACCGAGAAAGCACTCTCTCTCTCTCTCTCTCTCTCTCTCTCTCTCTCTCTCTTTCTCTCTCTCCCCTCCTCTCTCTATATATTCAGTTTAATATCTGGTAATGAATCTTTCGTTTGTACTTTATTCCATTGATTAGATTAGAAATTTAAGTTAATTAACAGTAATTCATTCCAACGTTTATAGTCTTTCATCATTTGTGCCGTTCTATTGAGTGAAAATTTCGGTTATTTTTGTTATTTACCTCCTTTTCTAGTTATAAGCAACCATAAACCTTAAACAGATTAATAGAAACTGAAATTCTCTTCTAAATTCATACGTGGACTATATATTGTAGATAGCCATTTATCTATCAGTATAAATTCTATCCATTTGTTTTTTAACCAATTTAAATTTACTGCAGATTTAGTTTAGGTACTCTATAGTACAGGTATTATAAAACTCACCACTCTTGCATTTTAAACAAAAACTAGGTTATCCTCGTGCTTTATTAGTAAGTTTGCTTCCATCAAAGGTATGTGTCCATCCTACTGTTTCTTTTTCATTCCTCATTTTGTTTTCTTGCTTTATCACAACCTATTCCTAGTTACATACAAATTTGGAGCCACATAAAATAACTTTTCCCTATTATATATTTTTCTATCTCTGGTATCTTGTCGAAACTTCCATGATTATCTAACAGATGTCCTCAATATCTCGACAATTTATTGTTTTACAGAATTTAGCTTCCATGAATGATATCTTCACCTAAAGAAAATAATTAGTGTAGAAGCCAAGTCTCATCTGCCCTATTATCAACCCACAATCCCATTTTTCCTATGGCTCAGATCCACAATGCTCTGTTCCAAACAACGGCTATTTTACCTTCAAAAACTGTAATAACTGCTTTGAATGTACCAACCTTTGCTTTGAGTGATTCAGTTCAAAATGATTACACTCCATATATACAGTCATTCAGAAGATTGAGAGACGTTTTGAGTTGGCACATACGAGTAGTTAGTTGCTGATTGAGTAATTGGAGACCAAGTACTATAGGTCTAAATTTAGAAAGTTGAATCATTGTTTTCTATTTTGTACGCATTCTTTTTATTTATTTTTTAATTTTTAATTAGAAGCATTATAATTTTTAATCCATTAAAGGTTAGTTTCTTCTATTTTTTATTGCCACTTCTTTTTATTTTCCCCAAATTATTTCTTATATATGTTTTGTTTTTTTAATATTTTTTTCATTGTTTCATTTAATTTAATTAAAACTTTCTTCTTTCTGTTTGACTGGGCAACGCTGTTGTTCTCCAATCATTGAAGTGTGTTCTAATTTAGCTGCTAAACTACATTGTTGAAATCCCTTCGTTCTAATAATCTAAATAATGATATTTCAAATCATAGTAACACTACAGTACTACTCAAATGAGACTACAAGTAATAGTAAGAATGAATAGCAATAGTAATAATAGTAGCTACGAGTCTACGGATCAACTGAAGGACTACTACGATGAGACTACATGTCATAGTAATATTACAGGACTACAATTATGAGACTGCAAGTCGCAGAAACATTGCAGGATTCTACGATTCATAGTAACACTGGAGGACTACTACCATGAGACTACATGTCATAGTAACATTACAGGACTACAATAATGAGACTGCAAATTATAGCAACACTATAGCACCATGACAATGAAACCAAAAGAATTATCAATGCAGAACTACACTAATGAATTTACAAGTTGTAGTAACACGTCAGGAGTTTACGTTTCATAGTAACACTGGAGGATTACTATGATGTGACTAAAAGTCATAGTAACACTGTAGGACCACGACAATGAAACTGAAAGAAATATAACAATACAGGACTACAGTAATGAAACTACAAGTGACAGTAACACTGCAGGACTACAACAACAAGACTACAAGTCACAGCATACTACAGGAGTACAGAGGGGTGAAAGTTATGGGGTGTAGGTGAGGAGTTTGCAGAGAGGGAGAGAGAATGCCGCTCGTTAATGCTGTGTAATGAGGGAAGCAGAGGCGTGGTTGGCTCCACCTGTCACTCATACCAACTACTTGCCACCCAACGACTACCCTCTCAATTACAACCCCTCCAACCATTCCTCTGTCACCCGCCTGTCAACCCTCCAGCCCCATTATCACTTTAAAACTGTTTCAAACCCGACTTCACTGTCTCTTCCCTTCCTTATCAACTCTATCACAGTCACTGAAAGTGATCAATGAAATCAAAAGCCGAATGTCTCAAATTCATTAGACGCCGATGTAGAATAAATGAAGAAAAAATCTCACGTGAGAGAAAACACAACTTTCATTTGACTTCTTGTTTACTTGTATAATATTAAGCACCCCTACTTTGTATTGATAAGCAAATATAACAATATTGTCTAATAATTATTATAAATAATTTTTGGTTTAAAATATGGTATACGTCTTATATCATTTCGGTATTGAAGAAAATATTTGTTGAATTTCCAGCAAAACGGTATTTCTTGGTATCAAACATTAATATATTAAAACAATATAATTCATACTCATGATTAAAACTTCATCATGAATTTTTACAAACCTGAATTAAAAATGGATGACGTCTAACAAATATTCTAATTTAACTTCAATCTATTAATTTTGCCTTATATAGTAACTGACGAAACATTATCAGAACTTAAACTAGCAAGAATAATTATATAGCTACTCAGTAAAATACTTGCATCAATATACCGTTTGTGTTAAAATACAAAGAAATATAGAGTGGCCTACACCAACTATAATATAACAAAACACAATATCAAACCCGTTTACAACCAACTGATTTAGTGTTTCAAATGTGGTTATACATACATTTTAATCAATAATGTATCATTTAGTTTCTTGCGGCTTTAATCATTTTATCAGTAATAAGAAACTTTAAATCATTGCTCAATCTGAATTGTTATTGAAATTATTAAGCTGAGGGCATACATCTCATCAGACTCGTACTCTTCACGGCCACACCTGTCAAATTGTACCTCTCATTCTCTGTATGCTCTGTGTATGTACAACGATAGATGTTTAATTCATTAATGCCCTTCATAAATTTATTCAGAGAAGTACCCTTGCTTTTATAGTTTTAGTTATGATTTGACGAAATGTTTATCATCTCCAAAGCGATTAGCATGCATTCAGATACAATTTAATGGGGAGTTTCAACCTTTTCTAGACAGAGTGTGCATTTTTTATATGATGTCAAATGCAGCTAACATTCATAGAATTTAAACGCACAAATTTTTAGCAGTTGTTCTTCATATATTTTTAAACTTTCCTTTTGAAGATATAGGATTCTTTATATTTAGTTGTATCTAACTAATATATGTCAAGCTATAAATGTTCCATTTATTTATTTATTTATTTTGATAATTCATCTACCATTGAGGTTTATTCAGTTTGTAAAATAAACAGAAAATTAATAATTTTATTTTTATAGAAATGTCTAAGCGAGAGGTGTTTATTGGCCTTTTAATCCTGGAAATAGTACAGATAGTGATTAATCCAGTTATACCTGTATACGCTTGTTATTTTATATTACACATCCAATACATATGATATCATTGGTTTTACCACAGCAGTGTAATTCTTTTATAAAAAAATGATGATTTCGTTTTATGGCATAATCTCTTACCACAGAAGATATTTTTGTTCTATTAACAGGTGAACTGGTACATGGCCTTTCCAGTTTAATCATTGATCTGACAAACATCCAGGAGTATGTCCGTAACTTCGATTGTTTTAGGTAATCTTTCTTCTGCTTCAGAAAGGACTAAACACCTTGATAGCTGGATTTATACTCAGACATTTTTTCTTTAATCATCTTTTAACAACTTGGGGGGGGGGGGGGGGATAGTGCATTATAAAAAAGGAAATACTAATAAGAATTTAATCTGTTTCCAACAAAAGATCTTCTGCATACGCTTGATTATCATAACTATTATGATACAGAGTATTCGGAAGATCATCTACAACTAATTACTAGAATATGAGTGATAGCACCCTCTTATGAGAACATCCTTTAATGTTCTCAACTATGTTAGATACAATAATTACACTTTATAGATAAAGTTAATCAATTAATCAATTTTGACTTGTGATTGATTCTGAAAGTATGCAAGCAGGATAGATGTCACAACGTTTGATGGATGATAACGATATTATAACCTATAATAGCATGTTTTAAGGGTATGGTCTGAATACCTTTTTATTGAAATCATATGACAAATGTGGACAGAATTTAATGATTTAAGAAAAATGATATAAGTATAAACTATCTGTCATATAGTTTGTAGGTAATGTCATTTATATATTAGTACTGATTCATCAAATCATAGTTTTATATCACGACCATTATCTATATCCAGTCACGGGCCACAGTGATTCCATTACGACTTCAAAGATTTCAATTTTTCTAAACATATATAAAGTATGTTGTGATTTAAATTTTTATTTGCCTAAATACACATGTTACAATTGATAGAGCATCTGCTATTTTATTGATGTATTACTCGTTCAAAAATTATGAACTGATTGTAGAAACATAATACCTAATATGATATTTTATGTTTGTTCAATCAACTGACATCTGGTATAAAAATAGTGGCATTTCATAAATAATGTAGAAGTTCTTTTCCCATGCTTCAATATCTCCAGAACAATGGAGTTCTTAAACACGCTAAGAACTATATGTCCGAAAATTAGTTATGCCAAAGGGTGTCGCACGTAGATTTATTTTAACACATTCCTTCGGCAACCATTAGCTGTATTTACCATTAGTTTTATTGAATTTTCTTGAAAAATTTAATCCATTTTAAATTTTTGCTTGTTTGGACAAAATTTATTTTTATTTTTTATTTATCCGTTTAGCGTTAATGAAACATTTTTCTTAAATCATTAAATTCTGTCCACATTTGTCCATATGATTTCAATAAAAAGGAATTCAGACCATACCCTTAAAACATGCTATTATAGGTTATAATATAGTTATCATCCATCAAACGTTGTGTCATCTATCCTGCTTGCATACTTTCAGAATCAATCACAAGTCAAAATATTTTATATTTTATAGAAAAATTGCCTTTCCGATTTTGAAAAATTCTGAAGTTTTTCCAGTTAAAACTTTAGAGTTAGTGGTATGAGAATAAAATAATTGTTATATAATATGGATAAATATAACTTTTATCCATCAAACCATGTGATCTGATGGTCATATCCATCACGAACGAGTTCATCTAATATTTACCAGCATTGATTTTTCTAGTTAAAAGGGAATAAATAAAAAACTACATCAAAGAACACTGGTTATGAGGACACAGTATAAGATTAATGGAAGAAATACATGTACTTGAATGGTAAGAAAAATACATTCTGAGCACAGCACAACTATACATATTTCAAAAAAATATGAACCATATTATTTTGCATTTTCCTTTGAAAGATTTATTTGGCATTTTTTCCTTTGAAACACTAAGCATAACATTAAGCTTGTATCAGGATGTTACAAAACAAGACTTTATTAATTAATCAAACAGTTTTGAAGAAATAAAAGAAGGGTTCATTGAAATCATATAACGCCCATATTTAAAGTTAGGCGATATTGAACCGATATTGTTCATGAATCAAATAGAGTGACTGAGTTGATGAAAACAAGCAGAATTAGAATGAAGCTTAAGAAAATTGGAAAGAATATCTTTTATGTTCATATATGAGTTAATTATAGAGGGATGAAGAAAAGTGAGTCCATTTTTTCATTGGGACCAAGTTTTCACCTTTTACTAAAGCAGAACATTATTTTGTAGGAAGGGGATGCATATATTATATTTGACTCTATCCTTGTACTTTCCATACTGGAAGCTAACCTGTACAAAAAAATAACCTGCTTTTTTACACACAGTCTTACTTTTTTGTTATTGTTTAAAAACGTCAGCCCTTTATGTTCGTTTTGTTTGATCGGTGATTCTACATTGGGAGTCCTAAATTTTTCCTAACTCAAATCTCGTTAGAGTAGGAATCTTTAACGAGTACGTGATGTCATACAGGCTCGGGACCGACAACTTAAAGTCCTCTACAAGGGACAACGTGCTCAGATTTATTCATCTCCCGTGTGAATAAATCAAGGTCCAGGTGGGTATCGAACCCCGGGCCTACTAGTTCATACGCAAGTAGGTTAACACTCAGCTAACCTGGCCCCCATAATAACACTTTGAAAATTAATTATTAATTTCAAAATTATAATACCTTGTTTCATCCACCGACTTTATTAAAAGTGTTAAAAATTTTAGTCTGTAGAAAAATATTTTGTTTACACAATTAGTAAATATCTATCAAACAAATATAAGTCAATAGACAACAATTTGTTTCTAGTGTATTTGGTAATAAAGATGGACTTGTAAATAAAGGATTGATAGGTGTTATGAGATGCGACCACTAGGGCATTAGAATTGGGGGTCTGATTGATTGGGGGCTGGCTATCGCGGAGATTTTACGATCCAAAACTGGTTTAAATGGACTGGAAGCAGATAGATTTATCTCGAGCTCCACAAATCCCTGTCATTTAACTATATCCCAAACACTATTATCCCTTTTACTCACCTGCCAGCTAGCCCTTGTCGAATTGTATTGTCCGTTTATCTAGCTATCAATTAAAACTATAATCAAAAATAACCCATTTATATTACGTCAATCTACTTACCTTTACACATATATAAATAATTCACAGAAAGAACACATACAAGAAAGAGATCGCAAAAATTCTACCTCCCCCTCTGTGAGGGGGATTTAATTAAGGTAGAATTTACGTGTTTATGTGAAATATTTTTATTAATTGGTTATATATATATATTTCCATGGCCCAAGAATAATGTCATGAAATATAATGAAAACTTTTATAGCACAATTTAGAAATTTGTAATGGATGTGGTGGATGTATATATATATATATATATATATATATATATATATATATATATATATATATATATATATATTTTCAGTTTTATTGGCACTGGTTCTAGTCTAAGGTTGGTGTTTGAAATCCGAGTAGTCCAACAAACTGGAACTACGAGGACACTCCGACTACTCGGAGTCCAAACACCAACCTTAGATTGGAACCAGTGCCAATAAAACTGAAATACATATATATCCACTGCAAATTTCTAAATTGTGCTATAAAAGTTTTCATTTTATATATATATATTATATATTGTGGTTTGATCATATATTATATATATATATATATATATGTTCTATTAAAACCTATGTCTATTTCTATTTTGACACATTTTCGACATATATATATATATATATATTGAGTATATTGAGTACCGCCCTGTCTTCCTGCGGGACTCTTCGCTCTTCGCTCTTCGCACCTCCAGATGACGACGATGGTCGAAATATATCGATGTGAGTTATGTCTGTGTCTTTCTGTGTGTTTCCTTCGTTTTGAATTTATTTTATTTTAAAAAAGTCCGCTGGACCGTTTCTTTTAATTGGTATATATATATATATATATATATATATATATATATATATATATCAGGGGATATGAAAATTGACAACCTAATTACCATGATAAAATTTCACGATGTAACTCAATCTTTGTTGAATGCCAAATACTTTATAATTAATTAACTATTTTAAACTCTGTAAATCAACTATACAGAAAAATAACAAATTAATTTATAAGTAAAAAAGCTCTGAACTGGATATACAAAAAGAATATCATATAGAAATACTGGTAAGTTACAACATCAACAGGTTAATTTTAAAGTGTTATCCTATAATTGTTTATACAAGTATACTTTTTATTTTCTTAACTCACAACTATAATAATGATTTTTTTCTCAGTCTAAGCAAAAAACATTACTATAATGTGTAATTAATTTTTTTTATTCAATATTAAAAATTTAACAGGAATAAAAATAAATTCAATGCTCCTTCACTTTTCGGATGGAAACCTGACTAAACTATTAAAAATGCAACTAGTAGTTTTCATTATATAAAAATTTTAAGGATTATTTCTATTTGTGGGAGGTAAATAATTTTATTTATTTTTACTTTTTGTTTTTTACCTGAAATCTATTTTTTGTTGGAGATTTTCAAGTTTTCTAAGTTTATTTTAATAGTATTTCGTGGAGTAGATTCATGAGAAATTTTCAATACACTACTTATTTTATCTGTTCTTATTATACATCGATATAAAAAAAAAAAAAGTAGAAAGAAGAAGATGGTGAAGAAATTCAGGTCAATTGGCAAGTCTTGTTTTATATTTATTTTCGCGAAAAAGAGATGGAGACATTGAGATGTCAGTGAACCAAAAAGGTGGTAGGGAGTGTCTAGGGGGGGGGGGGGGGGGGCGAAAGGGAAGAAGTTGCTGACTCGGCCCAGCTCTGGATGGAACGCAGTTAACTGACACCAATAACGACATTTGGAAATCTTATTATTCCTTTAAATCAGTCCTCAACGATGAAAACTGTCTCTTTCTTTTGAAACTGATACACAATAGAAACAAACCAACTTGGTTCTCTTTAAAGAGGAAGCTATTTAAATTTGACATCTCTGTTTCATACTTTATCAATATTCTTTAAAAATGTCCTTTTTTACCTTGAAACTTCTTTGTAAATCATATGGTTTATAGGCTTTTTAACTGTTGACAAAATGTATAATGAATATTTTTTAAAAAAAAAAAAAGATGGACTTCTCGATTCATGTACGAGTTAAATTCAAAGTTCATTGACGAAGCAGTTCGAAGTTTATCTTTTATAACATACATTATTTTTTTTAATAAAACTACTTTATTATAATGAAATAAAGATGGAAAAATTGCTTGTTAATACTTTTAACAGTGTTACAATTTTGAGGCCCCAACAACCCACTTTTAAGCTTTTTGTTGATTTTGATGCACGTGCATAACCAACATACATACGTATATGCGTCTCTGCATAAGCCAAAGAGTGTCTTTTTACCAAAAAGGTTTGTGGATACGCTTCAAGTTGCACTGCTTGATAAATCAGAAAGATATTACACACTCACTTATATGACACAGTGCAGTGTGCAGATGTGTACTTTAATTAAATACAGTTTAATTTAAAGTTTATCAAATTAAAATAGCAATTAAATATTAAAATAAAAAATAGGTTAGTAAAAAACGAACTTAAAATGATGAATAAATAAGTTAACAAAATTATTTGAAAAGAATAACTAAATATAGAACAATTAACGATTGTGTTTAGAGAAGATCTACATCTCAGGATACTAGTAAGTGCTTCATGTGAAATTTCTCTCTGCCTCAAACACACACACAACACTCTCAAAGTGATCTCTGGTTGTGCTTTTTCAATAAGCAGTAATAAGAAAAGTATAGTCAATGTGATCCCCCTAGGACCAGAACCATGATGCACTTCAGCAGGAACTATTCGACTATTAATACAGTTTGGAGGACAGCCACGGGCACAAAATGTCTCTCCTAATTGGTTAATTTAGGTACTATGATCATTTGAACTGTTAATAATTTGATAGTATTTTAACAATTTAAAAATTACTCAACACTGAAATGATTTATTATAAAAGAATGAGCGGTGAAGGTTTTTTTGGGAAAAATTGCATTATACTATAATTTTTTTAATTCATTAATGAATGATTTGTTTATTTCTCATATTAAAACGTTACAGTTGAAGCTATTTAAATTTATTATGCTGTATAAAACACTATAAATATTTTGGTTCTTTAGAATAGGCAATGTAGCCCCTAAAGAACGAAACTCTACTTAGAATAAGCATATCCTGCTCCACTTGAGGCATTTGTTTAAATTAATTGAATCACCTTTTTCTGAAATCCCACAAAAAAAAAATTAATTAACAGTAAAATATTTAAAAATAATTATAAATTTATAAATTGTAAATTTGCTTATAATTAGTTAATTAAATATCTATAATGTAAGCTAAATTGCTTATAATTCGTTAATTCAATATCTAAAATGTAAAAATGTTAAAACCAATAATTACAACAATTTTATTGCAGCTAATAAAAAGTAATAATTATAATTTAATTATTGTAACGATTTTTCACTCAGAGAGTAATACTAGTAAATAAATAATAGCCTCTAAAAGGAAATTAGTAATAGCAAAAATGATAACTGTCCCATTTGCCAAGATTGAAGGGTGAGGTCGCCTGGGCCCTATTATACTCGTATGCTGCCGTAATTGATATTATATTAAAATGAACTATTTCTAAAAAACAGGAAACTATAATCATTTTAAGTTAGAATAATTTTCTCCTTGAACTAAAAAATGTCTAATACATTTAAGTATTGCAAAGAAGGAAGATTAAAATATAATGAAAGTATGAAGGTATTCTATGGAATAGGAAAACGTTTTAATAGGAAAAACTATTTTAATGACTGAATGAGAACTAAGACAGATAAATTATCAGGCAAACGCTTAATTCTTATATATATATATAGATTGATTAGCAGACTTTTACAAATTTTTAGTGAGCTTCTCTGACAACAGGAGTAGTATATTTTTGTTATGTCTGCAGCTAAAATAACCCAAAAAAAGGAAATATAGTTCATTAATAAATATATATTAGTAAAAACTTATAAATAAAATGTAATATAAATATATGCGTTAAACATATATATTATTCACGATTAATATCATTCATTTCGACAAATTGATTTTATTTTTGTTTATATGATTTTTTCATATATCATATTTTCAAGGAAGTCTAACTTATTAACAATAACCAAACAATAATGGCAGAAAATGTTTTAATATTATTTAAACTACACAACTTCTCATGTATATTAACACTAAATCATTCATACTTCATAAATAATCAGCCCTGGTGTGCAGGAAGGATATTGTTCTAATTTTAATTAATTTTTTTGTTATTATCATTGTTTGATGTAGAATATTTGCAACAAGGATACAAGGATTCAAAAACAACATCAAGTAGGGATCTTTAACGAGTACTTGACATCGTACAGGCTTGGGACCGACGGCTTAACGTCCTCTTCCCCCCCCCCCCCCCCTAATGTGCCTTCACCTTGTCGTGATGGGGGGGCTTAACATGCCTGGATAATGGCATGAACTAAGAAAGGCACAACCTGGGCGGGATGCCAGCCTGGGTAGTAGGTCGGCTCATTTGCGCGCTTGGCTGGCTGTCGGCTCATATTGGTCTCTTGCACTTAGGTGACACAAAAGCCGATTTTGCTGTACATTGAGGTTCATCGTCTTGGGCTGATGTCCGCTCTTTCGCGTATTGTTTTGGCAGCTGGATCGCAAGTCTTCTTTACTTCTTCCTGCTTGCGCCTCCAGTGAAATCCAGTAACTTTGTTTGTATATCAGGTTAATGATTTTTTTTGGTTTTGGCAGACATAAGTTTGCCTTGCCTGACGCGACGTGTTATCATCGTCTGTATGCTTCTCCTTCCTTTCCCCTATACCTTTCATGTTATTTCTGACTCCTACTTACCTATTCTATTTCATATCTCAACTCTCTAGTAACTGTTATTCTTGTTTTTCGTTTTCACCTTTTCCCCTCTAATTCTTGATGACAAATTTCATCAAGTTGCCATCAGTCTCCTAGAAACAACCGGTCATGTTTTATGACTTTCGTTGATCATGGAAGCCTGCCTACGTGTGGTGAGGTCCACCTCGGGTACTTCACAAGGACTTTCTCGTTTTGTTTCATTCGTAAGAAGACGGTTGGTTTTTCGTGACGCGTCGAAAGGGTTACACGCTAAAAATATCAACCTATTCTGCTTTATTAGGTCATAACCGAAAGGCGGGGAGCATCAATAAATCAAAACAGGTTAAACATCCTCTCAGATTTACCTCGAAGATCAGTGTGGGTATTGAACCCCGTATCTATCACTCCTGAGGCAATTACTTTACCACTGGACTAACCTGGCCCTCTAAAGGTGTGTATATCTGCGTCTTCTTATTTTTTCTTAAAAACGTTAAAAGATCAAAACGACGAGCATCTTCCTCTATTTCTTTTTTTCTTGTATTGTCTTAGTTATACTCGTATGTGTAATTAGATATATATGTTAAATTACATATAGCTAAAACTGAAGATATAACAGAATGAAGTTTAAAACAGTAAAATAAATTACAAAATAAAATCGATTAAATTAAAAACATTAACTGCTAATAAAAAATTTGAAGCGTGGTGGCTAAAGTGGTGAATTTTTTTTGGTGGACACAACACCAGATTTAGCTAGCCTGTAATGGACGAAAGTGGTCTTCCACACTCCTAGCACTGGAGAATCTGACACTGGTGTTCACTGACTAATAATTACTATTATTTTATTACTATTATGTTACTTCTGTACCCTTTTTATACAATTATTTACTTTAATTTTATTTTTATTATTATATTTTAATGTTATCATTAATTATTTTTATTTCTATGATCTTGCAGAATATTGATTATGAAAGTTCTTTAAATGTTGGTGAGGAATACTTCTTTCTTTTATAAAGCACATGGAAACCCATACCCTCAAAGTCCACCTCAGATACAATGCGAATACTGTCCGCTATCTTATACTCTAATACGATACGGTTAATCTCGTGTTATGCTGTTCATATGTAGAATACAAGTACAAAAATTATCCTGCAGAATTATAATCTCTCTTGTTGTTTTAAATCTGACTAGCCAAGTTTGAAGAGAAATTCCAAATTATAATTTACTACTAGATTGATATTTACTAAAACAGAAGTAATTTAATCAGAAGAGTTAGTTCTGTGAAGTGAGTGAATGGTTTCACAAAAAAGAAATTGACTTTGTCAAGGTAGCCCAGAGGCTTAACTGTTGGTCTCATGACTGGTAGATGCGGGGTTCGATACCATTTGGCCCTCGATTTATATACGGGACGAATGAAACTGAGCACGTTGTCTCTTTGAGTTGGCGTTAAGCCGTCAGCCCAGAGTCTGTAGGAAATCTGGTACTCGTTATAGATCTCTACTCAAAATGTCGTATTTCAGATTAATCCAATCGTAAAAGCACATTCAAGACATTGTCAATGTAAAAATCTATCCTGATATACAATTTTAAATGTAATAGTGAAAGGTATAAACATACGTAGAATTTTGAAAATTAATGCTTAAAAAAATACAAAACATGACAAAAAAATACATAAAGAAAGTTTCCGTTGTTCATTTTAACATATTATCATTAGCGATTCTATTTAAAATGAATATACCCGAAACGAATGTGATTACTGATTATGTATTCAAAACGTAATCCTAGTTCATTAAAAAGTAATAAAAGTATATCTCAATTTAATAAATATCTAATATTTGAAAAAAGTGTATACTTTTAAAAAAATATTTAATTATTACATTAGAACACATTTAATGATGCTGGTACCATAACGAATGACTACCTTTACACGACTTATTAACAACGATTCATTCCAATATCCAAATGGGACCTGCTGTATATACTGGCATCATGAAAATGTGACTAGTTTAAAAGAACATAATTGTAATAACTGTTATAAGACATAAATTAGATATTATGTTTTAAAATCCATTAAGAAAAACGACGCTGGATGTATGATAAAAAAATAAGATAACTGTTATCATTCATTAGAAACGAGTACAAGCAACAGCTTTGTCAAATGAATCAACCACAAATAAAAGTAAGAACACTGCGACACTATTGAAAAGGTTCTTTAATTATACACAATCAAACCTTTAAATATATCATCAAAACAGTATGTTTTTATTTTATTTATTTAGCTTATTCAATTTAAAGATTCATATACCGAATTCTACAACTCTTTGCGGGTACATAGTTAGAATAAATACATTAATGGGCATGCAGGAACTATATTTTAATGTAAAATATATTTTATAAAAGACGTAAATATGATATATTTACATAAAAGGAAATATAAAGCTTTCAATAAATATAAGGTTCACCTTTCAGAAATGCTTTTTTGATATTTTACTAATAGTGAATCGTTCTACTATTACAATGCTACTATTAGTTAAGTAAGTATCAAGATTTGTAGTCTTAGAGTATAAATTATAGCATAAATCCGTCCTCAGAAAAAAACAAAGAAAAGAAACATTCTACTTAACCTTACAAAGTTGAATAAGAACTGTTTATATTTAAACAGGTTCTTTAAGCAGTTTTGAACTGTTTCTTATATTCCTGTAAAAAATGTTAATACTCATGAAGTCAAAATCAATGTTGATTATTTACACTTCTTGAGGTCCTCATAATCCTCTTTTGATACTCTTTTGATAAATGACTATGTGACTAAGTGGCATGGTAAGTGGCATTTTTAAGCAGGCTATAATTTACACCGTATGTCTGTTCTTAATAAAACTGAATAATTATAAAGTTGTCGTTGTGCAGAAATGTACATTGTTTGTTCACATTATTTGAAACTTTGCATTATCTAATATCCACTGATCAAATTCCATTGAATTTCGAAAATATAATATTTCATTCATATTTTAATAGACACTTCAGCTAAATAGACACTCCCTCTAAATAATAATTTTTATTTAGGTTATGAGTAAACTAACGATATATGTCAAGCATATGGAAGTATGCCTTCCATGAGACCAACCTATCTGATGTCCAAATCCGAGACCAAATACTCTTGTGATCAGCGTGGTATCACCCACCACATCTTCTTTTATAAGAAGAAGAATAAAAAGACCTTTAAAATGAGCTTGTCACAACCTCTTGTCAAACATCAAACAGCCTCGTGTTGTTCCAATCAGCCTTGTCTCACCGCCTTCTGTAACCCTCCTCTTTGGCATAACCCCATTCTCCGTCATACTTGTACTTTTCCTGCCTGCCGCGAGCCCTTAGAGTTGCTGAGTTCTGCCTACTTACTGGCTATGACACTTTCCAGGCTCATCTCCACCGTATTGGCCTTACAAACAGCGACCAGTGCCCTCTGTCTGATGATGGGAGGACGGAGATCGTTTTTTAATTTGCACTGCCCTGACATCCACTAACACCAACCGTAAAACGACTCGCCAACCTATATTGTACTGCTAGGTGTCAAATGGTAGAAGTACCACAGACGGGCGTTGGAAAGTGTAAAGTAAAGTACTTTTACTTTTCCTACTAGTCTAGTTATACATTTTAGAAAATATTTGAAATGAAAATTCGAGGTAATAAAATTAAGAACCCCTTTCTAACTTCAAACCAGGTTATTATTATTATCTTCCTTGATCAATCCACGAAACTGTTAAAACCCTTTTGATAAAACCATCATAAAAAAATAAAATAAAGTAGTTCAGATGGTCATTTCCTACAGTATACTGATGATGTTAGGCTTTTTATAATCTAATATCATAACGTTTGTACCTTTGTATTCTGTGATTAAAGTAATTTCAAAAAAAGAATTTTAATTTCATGCAAACAATAACTAAAAATAAAATAAATACATTTTATCTGTATCTATAAGATTAATTTTACCTGTACTATCACTTTTTCTTCTAATCAAGTTTTTATATCACCAATATAATTATGAAATGTCAGCCAGAATGAATTAACTGCTTCCCAAAAAATTGAAAATACACACTGACACACAGCCATTTTCAACAAAATACCTGAAATATAGAATAGCTAATTCATAATTATTAAAACTTAATTTAAATTAATTGTTATGAACATATTAATTTTATTTAATGTTTTTTTCAACAGTTGAATCAATTGAATTTGTGGGATTTAAAGTTATGATATTAAATAAAATTTCATTTATTGCAGTCGCTGTTAACTCATTACAGTAATGGTAAGTAATGCTAAATTTCTCATTACAGTAATGTTGTTTACTATAGAATTAAATACACTGATAGAATAAGTAATAATTGGTTTTGTTTCATTTATATTAGTTAATTACATATATAGCTCTAAAATACCTGTGCATTAAGTAAAATCATACTGGATTCGAAGAATTATTTGTTTTGATGGGTATGACATTAGTTTTATGTCACTTCCAGATTATATCATTATATTAATTATATATTGTAATTAATTGATATATATTTAATACAGAAAACCTGCTCTCACCTTGTTCAGACTGTAGATAAAGTATATTACATTGATTTCTATGCGATGTTGATTACAGTTAGCAGTAACGTAACGTTGATACTTTATCAACACAGTTCACAGCCTTTAGATGCATTTTTTCTCCTCTTTCCTCTTTATCACAAGTATAACATTGTTTCGTATCACAGATGGCCGAGTGTGTAGGTCAAATGACTCTCTCAATGTCTACGGCCTACAGACCACTGGGGTTATCTTCACTGCACATGCCGCAACTCATTTTATGCAATCAGATTTCCAACATTGTGCAGTTGCAATTTCTTCATAATAAAATGCCACTAAAATCAAAACCGATAGTATTGCCAATATTTAACAGTAAAAATAAAGTCATTTAAGTATTGATAATAACAACTTAGTTTCGATAACGATATTATCTATAAAAATTAAAAATACTTTTTCTTTTTCTGTTATTATAAATTAATCACGAGCTATCCAAACAGTTATTATGTTATATGTACTCATGATAGTGAAGAAAATATTTTGTCTTTATATTGTAGATGTGCCTGATGATGAGCACTAAGTGTTCAAAACGCGTCATAAAATAAATTCCTTGAGGTAAAGGCTTAATATATTCTCTTCACTATTATAAATTAGTGTTTTAAAAAGAACATGCTTATACATTGAGACTTTTATTCATATTTAAACATTTAAAACATGTTATGCATTTAGACTTTCATTTATGTGTGTGCTTGTAAAACTTGTTTTCAATATTGAAAACGTAGTTATAATTCTTATCATTGGAGAAGAAAAGAAATACTGTCTTCTCACATAAAAATGATTTAATCGCACTACGTGTTTCGAACACTTAGTGTTCATCGTCAGGTTACACCTTTCTTAGTAAGGTGATGTTGACTAATTAGGATACAATGGACACTTGTTGGAGTGAGGCATATGTAACCTGACGAAAGGCACTAAGTGTTCAAACCGCGTAGTGTGATTAAATCCCTTTTGTGTAGGAAGACTTAATGTCTCTTTTTCTCACTAACCTCCAGTAAATAAATAACCGCAGTAAACTAACCTCCAGTAAACTACACAATAAATGCTTACAAAGTTCGTAAGTATTTATATTTATATAGCGATCGCTGATAAAAGAAGTAAAATTGTTAAAAATGCAATTATTATGAGCATTACATATACAATATAACAGCGTAATATAGTAATTACATTTTCTTAACTGTATAAAAATATTTGGCAATCAACTTCAGAAAAAGTCATCAACATAAACCAGATTTTTAATTTAAGGAGTCTAAAGCATGATGATGGTGTTATAATTAGTTTCTATACTTCATTAATGACAATTATTTTTTATATGTTTAAACTCTTTCCAAATTATTTTGAAATTTTAACATGTTGGGCAAATTAAAATGGAATAATATTGTGGAACTGTCATCCTAAACATGGACGACAAAGAGTTTCTTGGAGTTAAGGAGATAAACTTTATTCTTTGAAATATAACTTCTTCACTTGCCAGACTTAATTCACAAAAACACAGTATGTAGTTAGTTAGTTTCAAGACACCGTTAAGAAGTTAAATAGTGTTCATGCTCCTTACATAGGCTTACAAAAGTGTGTTCTCTTGTTCTTTTGTGATTATTACTATTTCTTTAAAGAATATAATGGTATTTTAATGGGTTTAAAGGAAAAAAGGAAAGATGACAAAGTTGACACAAAGTATAAAATATGTGTAGAATGTATTATGAGAGCTATTGAACTATGGAAGTTACGGTTTTGAATGTTAAGACAAGAAGAGGAAATGATGTTTACTGTGAAGTCCTTCCATATTCATTAAGGGAAGTATATGTCAAATAAATTCCATTAGCTATTCTGTCATTAATACCTATTAGTTCCAATTCTTTTTAGTAATCTAAGGCTAGGCTATGAATTCTACTGCTCTTTGTACGTTTATTATTCCACTTTGCCACATTGTAGAAGCAGAATTCCATTTTTTTTTTAAATATACCTTCCCATACTCTTCTTATTTCTGCCTTTCTCGGATGTTTAAGTCTGATTTTGAAAAATCTATTTAATTTCGGTTATTCGTTCTTTCGACATAGTGACCTTACACTTAGTGTTACTGTCTGAAGTAGTGAGTTCATTTTTTTCTTCATCTTTCATTTTTTGGTTTATCTAATGTTGGGAGGTTCTGGTCTACTACATCTGAGTTGGCCAGTCTTACTGGGTGATGAACTTAAAATATTGCATGCAAATAATTATTATTTACTATCATCCAAAATAATTAGTTTTTAATTACTTTTTTAAAAGATTTATTACAAAAAATATTATGTTGTACATACGTAATGTTTTGAACTGTATAATTAGTTTTTTAATCTTTCATTTTATATTTTCAAATCAAGTAACTTATATTGTGTGTATATTTCTAAATGGATTAACTAAAAAGTATTTGGTTTCAGTGACAATAGGACAAAGGGCGGTTTTGAGGTGTCAAAGGCTAGAAGGGCTGGGGCGAGAAGCCCTCTGGCCTCGGGAAGCCCTTCCTAAATGGATTGTCTTCGTTTCACGCAACAAACACATCCCTATTATATAACAGCCCCTATCCAATGTTAATTGCCACAAGATAACTAATAATCCTATTTGTTTCATGGCCCTTGTTTTGCTTCAAGCCTTTTAACCCAAATGTAGTAAACTGTCTAGCAATGAGTCATTCTACTTTTTAAAAGAGCGCTATATTAAATCCACTCATTGACTTATTACATTTCACGATAACACTATGTGGATCTAAACATATTCAATATAGATAAAGAAACATAGAGACTTCATAAATACACACTTACATTCTCTAAGTTTTGGTTGAAAGAGTCTTCAGGAGAGATAAGAAAGGTATACCAAGCATTTGGGTCTCCAACCGTCTCTGTAACAGTCAGTTTTGTCCGTTTCGGATAGTATTTTCATCAAAAAAGTATTTCTATACATATTCATTAATGCCAGAATTTCATCCTAATTAAGTAAATTCAATATTAGAATGTTGTAATGAGATTAAGATCTTTCGATCAGAACCACTTTTTATGCTTTATATGTGAATAAAATTATAAATTTATTTGTATAAGTTTATAGAATTTCTTATCTCAGATATCAATAGTTCAAAAAATACTCAGAGACAATTAATATTGTCCTTGAATTGTTTTTTGCACACTTTCTCCGAATTGCCGTTTATTTTTCCTCATTTTATGTTCTAACTAAACTCAAACATATTATAGTTGTTTATATGTTAGCGCTGTTCATCAGCAACCGTCACTGTAAACATAAAATTATATTTAATAGTATATATATATATATATATATATATAATATATTACACCTCGTGCACAAGCACGAACTGTGTCTATCGCTTGGAATGTGTCCAGGGCGGTGCTTTCTATGTTGGCCTTTCCTCCAACATGCTTAGCATCCGCATGACTGGACACAGAGATTCAGTCAGGTGCCTGTTGCTATCCACGCGAATAGTCATGGCCTTACTTTTAATGACTGCTTCACAGTCCAAATCCTTAAGGTAATTGAAGCTGATGAAAAAAGGTTAACTTTGAGAGCCTCTGAGGAGGCTCACATTTGGTTACTCAATGCCGGCTCCCCACCTGGCCTCAACCTCAAACGTTAAATTTTTTATTTTATTTTATATATTTAATTTTTTCTCTCTCTCTCTCACTCTCTTTCTCTTCTTCTTCTTCGCCCTTTCTGTCCTCCTTTCTACCTTATTCCGTCTTATATGGTTCGCGTGTTCGCTCAAGGTGGAATGGTGTCGTTTACGGGGGATCAGCCTGCAGCGCTTCGAGCAACTTGAACTTGAGACTACCGCCTGGAACCCCTAGTCGCTCTCTGCCGGTACAAGTGAACGCACCTACTTCTTCTTCTTCCCTTCTACTCTCTCCCTGACGACGAACTTCAGCTCGAAATATCGATCCAGTAAGTTTTCTCGCTTCTTCTATTTGTTCTCTTTTTTCATTTATATATATATAAATGCAGTAAGGTGGTAGTTAGGATTCATCTAGCCATCCACACAATATTTGAAGAAACTGATTAGGTGATTATCAGGGCTATTAATCGTTCATATATATCTGACTTTTGTAAAAAAAAACAATAGCCAAAGCAGAGACATATTACGCCGAGTTGATATGATCAAAAATACTTTTGTACTATAAAAAGCCTCGTTTACAATATGTTCTAGTTGTCCCCTAATCATAAATTCTCAAGCAATCGGAAAACAAGTGGTATAAAGATCATGAATAACAAAACTGCTTATATTAATTTACTTATATATCATAGTGAGAACTACTCACTACTTGGAACAAAGGTATACAAGTAGTGAGTCATGGATGCTTTTGTTTGTTTTTGTCTTTTTTTATGGAGTTATATATAGATATGTATAACTTATTATAAATAACGCCAAACTCAGCTGATACCTATTTCTTATGTTTTTAATTTTTCTCAATAACAGTTTCATTAATTTGTATAAACAGGTAACATATTTCTTAGAGGTGATATTTTTGAAATTATCACCACAAATGAACAGAACATGTATAATTTTTGAGAATTTTTTTGTCTATATGAGGAAAGTGAAGACAGCGGAGGTAGTTTTCTCGCAATTATGATTTTTTTTTAACCCTGTCGTGTCAGTGACTATTTGTGAAGGTCCTACTGCCCTTGAAAAAAATACAAAAAGCAGGTGATGTTCTTGAATTTTATGGCCTAGTTTTCATGTAGTTTCCTTTTATATTCTGTCTTGTTTAAAATTACTAGGATGTTGAACTTATCTGCTCGTTTTATTGGGAAGTTAGCATGTTCCGTTGGTTGCTTAACACCATCTTTAAGTTCTTTTAAATGATTTCGCTTAGTTTAGGCCTCTTTGTTTGGTTGCTTCCGTTCTGATTTGATCTTGCCGTGTAGTAACAACAATGATGATTCCTTCCTGTTTGTGCTTACGACTGGTTCGTACAACATTGCTAAACCAATTTTTATCATTATAGGATCAAATTTCTGTTTATGATGACATTTTAATCCAAGTGACAATAGGTACATACAAGATTGAGTGAAATTGGGAAATGTTCAACCGAAAGTTAATTAAACAAAAAAGCAATTTGTTCATAATGACTTTTCAAATGAAAATGTTGATATTCTATTGGAAGAATACCTTCGTTTAAGAAAATAGCATATTAATGAAAATTTACAAACAGTAGTACACAGAGTCTATTATAAAATTAACTTTTGACACACGGTACAAGAACAGGCTTGATGAAAGATTATTAAGAGACATAGCGAAGAGGAATATCAAATGCAAAAATATAATGAAACCCTGGTCACTTATTAGGAAAACGCTCAGTATAAGTAGCCTTTTTATTTGAAGAACATTAAACAGGTCGAGAACTTATCATTAAAAGAAACACAAATCAAATGCAGTCTGCATTCATTTTTTATTTTAATTCCAGCATTCGTCTGTTGTAGTTAGATTTTCCACATATGCCTCAAATACTATTGTCTTTAACAAATTAATATAGTTGTAATGAGCTCATTAGACTAAAATAGGTCTGATTATTCTAACCGACTGGTACCTGCTTCCTTGTTATCCATTCATTAATTGTATTTTTAAACAATCTGGGCCGTGTTGTGCAATGTGCACCAGATGGCTGGAAGTTTCTTAGGTCTAGAGTCTAGTGCCTTATTTCCCTCTTGTCTCATGTTTCCAGGTACCCACATAGCAGTAAATCTTTTCCTGACTGACTAAGATACTAAGGAGACATCAGAGATTTCTACCCCAATTTTCAATTAATAACCATATATTTGAAAGTTTTCCTTTCGGCCTGAAGGAATTGAATACAATGTATGTGTGTCAGACACTGTTATGGGAATTCGTTTGGAATACACTGATACATATAAAATCTTTTATATACTTATACTTTTATACCATACTGATACAAGCCATACCATTTGACGGATCAAAATAAAACTATGTTTTAAAATAGGACATTATATTGAAAATGATATGAGATAATTTTTTTCAAAATTACATTCACCAAAAGGGCGTTATAGAACGATTTCTGTTTTCAGAAAATGTTTTTTTCACGCTAAACGGCTCATTAAAAACTCATGAAAATTTGACCAAAAATGGAATAAAAAATTAGTTATATTAATTAAATATTTTAATTACTAATATATTTTTTCCCAATATACATTCATAGCAAGCTTATAACAGAGTACAAGACGTAGGAAAAAAGATGACACTCATTCAGAGAAAATTGGTATATATGATTTTCGACAAAGGGGAAGGAAAATGATTTTAATAAATACTAAGAAGCCATAAAATTCCCAGTATAATTATTCTATAAAAGACAAAAAATGTAAAACATAATTCAATATGGAAATCTTTAGTTTGAAGATTGTAAATGTAATTATTGTATATCCTTAATTATAAATTATCTTAAAACGGCCTTTTTTCTTGGATTTTTATGATGTTTCCAAGAGAATACGAGTAAGAGTATTTTTCTGATTTAAATTACTTAAATATTCAATGTAGAAGGAGGTTAAGTAACCGATATAAGAAATCCACTAGCTAATTGAACAAACGCCATGTTCTCTTGTAGGAGATTATTTCGTTTTATAGAACTAAATAAACTGTATTCATAAAAGGAACACACATAAAACAGATCAAAAAACTGACTGCATACTTGACTGCCTTTATTTTCACAAGAAATTTTCACTTTGGCTTTTCAAAAATGTTATTACTGCTGTAGTTATACTAATGAGATTATTTGCATCAGCTGTGGGATGTACAAAAATAAGCTTATATATTGATAAGTCGATCAATCACTGTCTGTACTATCTCAGGAATGAAAGACTAATAAGCATCTCCCATTTAAATTTTTACATTACGCTTAAATGAGACATTATATACCCAGGAACATTGATATTAAGTTTACTTATAGTAAAGTTGAGTGCAGGCCACTCCAGATTTTTAATTTAAAATTTCGAAATATAAATACTGGTAATAAAATAAAGGAATTGAGCCAGGCCAGCCCAGTGGATTGTAGTTAAATAAAAATAGAAAAAAAATTAATTGGTGGTTAAGAAATTTAGTATTACGAATACTTATTTTATGTTATATTTAATATTACTTATAGTAAAGTTCAATGTAAGTCACTACGTATTTTTATTTAGCCTTTTTCAACAAGGTTGTTTACTCATTTATTCCCGTTTTTGGTTTGTTTTTTACCAGTTTTTATATTTTTTACAAATTAAAATATTCTAACGTAGTGCAATCACTTATTATGTGTTATTTACTCATTGTAGGGTAAAAAGTAAATGAAATGGTCATTACGGTCATTTTGACCATTAATGGTCATTAAATGGTGTAAAAACTCAGCCTAACCTTTAGGGGAAAAAAATAACAATGAAATGTACTTACCTGCCTTCTAATATGAAACAGATGTACCCCCATACTCTACCCACGTCCATCCTATTCCCAGTCAGTTGTACCACAGACACTCACCCTTCATCGGTTCGTATGTATTCTCTTCCTTATTTTATTTTATTTTTATTTTGTACTGTATATACTGTATACTATAGATAACTCTCTAGTGTCATTGTATTTTTTAGTGAATGCCTGAAGAAGAACACTACTTGTTCGAAACTCGTTGTTTATACCATTAAATTGTTATATGTGGAGACCATTTAATTAGCTTTTTACCCTACAATGATTAAAATATGTTTCTTTCTCACTTTACTGTTTTATTATTTATCTTATTTATCCTTGTTTCCCTCCTTCCCTAGGTTTCGCAAATTGAGTGCCTCTTGAACGAAACTTTACTGTAGTGGCAATCTTTCTTTGTAGGGACTTAAAACTCTCTACTTAAATACCAGGCAGTCAAAATAAAGGCAGTCAAGTATGCAGTCAGTTTTTTGATCTGTTTTATGTGTGTTCCTTTTATGAATACAGTTTATTTAGTTCTATAATGATCTTATATATATGTTGTAATAGTTAATTTCATTCTATCTTTGCCAACTTCCTGCATAATATCTTTTCAATTGTGTCCTTGACCTGGTGCAACATTTCTTCTATATTTGTTGTTATTTCATTTCTATATAGGTATTTAAATTTTTCTGGAATCGTTTTCAGGTTGGTAAAATAACACTCTTCCTTCTTTTCACTTATATGTTTAAATCTCTTTAATAGATATTACTAGTTGGTTCCTTAGTCAAAGAGAATAGAATAAAATAAACTATTTTATGAATCTTAGCCAAAATTCACTTCTGCTGTTTGCACTAATGGTGATTGATGTTTGCTAGTTATTTACGAGTATATTTATAGCATTTTCGAAAAATTAAGCTTCTTCGTTTAGCAGACTTAGATTGTTTCATTATTATATATTTGGGAGTTTAATACTGGTTATTTCACATTATTGGTACTTACGCTAATTCCATTTCTCAGATTTAGTATTTATTCTACTACTTGTAGTCACAATTAATCTGCTTCTTTTCTGATTACGTAATTATCATTGACCAGTATTTTTCTGGCTGTTTTAATTTTATTCATCTCTTCTGTAAATTATTTTAGTGTACGGAGAGCTAAAAACTAAAACTAAAAAAATAGTTAGTCATCGTGGTTAAGGGATCACGGTCATTTCAATGAATGAATTGTTTTAGAGTATAGACTATTCTATCCTCGATATATCGATGAATGCTTCTTAGAAGTCAAAAACAGACCTAATAGATAAAATATTATAAAATAACACAACATTTTACTATTAAATTCGTCCATGAAACTAGAAATAGACAATTAATTTATGGATGTAAAAATTATAATCGAAGATGGATCAATAAAACTTCAGATTTCAGTTCATGACTATCAGTCAGTTGGTACCACCTTTGCAACGTTTTAGCCAAAGTTCTCTCGAAATTAGTTTCTTCTATGAACTCATGCAATTTCAAGACAGAATATTTGCACTAGTGCGTCACTAGTAACCTGGTGACAAGTCTGTCCGTTGGTCAGCGCAGTGACTTACCCATAGCTATCCATGCTAATTCCCATGACCTCCCTTTCAATGATTGTTTCAGGGTATCAATCCTCAAACAAATCCCCGACTCTAATTCCCATGTCAATCTTAGAGCTTCCGAAGAGGTATTCATATGCCTCCTTGGGGATCGCTCTCCTCCTGGTCTTAACCTGTGCCATTAATTTTTAATTTTTTTTTTTTAATTTTATTTGCATTCTTATTATTCATTGTCTTCATTATTATTTCGTATTATATACTTTTTATCTTGTTTTATAAATAAATATTGGAGGGATTTCTATTTGTCTTCTCCTCCGCTGGGGGGCAGCATTGCGGTGGTTCCATGAGTTAATCTGGAGGCCAGTAGCAGTTTGCTTCTCAACGCGAGTACTTCGCACTTCTTCCCGATGGCGACGGATGTCGAAATATCGAAGTGAGTTCTGTAGTGTCTTTCTGT
The DNA here is from genome assembly GCA_026182355.1 of Hermatobates lingyangjiaoensis. Lineage (NCBI taxonomy): Eukaryota > Metazoa > Arthropoda > Insecta > Hemiptera > Hermatobatidae > Hermatobates > Hermatobates lingyangjiaoensis. The sequence goes on from JAPFBL010001927.1 coordinate 286,428, forward strand.
GTTCTTTTCTCTGTGTTAAAGAGGATATATATATATATATGTGTGTGTGTGTGTGTGTGTGTGTGTGTGTGTGTGTGTGTGTGTGTGTGTGTGTGTGTGTGTGTGTGTGTGTGTGTGTGTGTGTGTGTGTGTGTGTGTGTGTGAGTATTATCTAATCGGTAATATTGAATCTGTTATACATATATGTGGATGTAGTACTGATATTTTGTATTACTAAATAACAATATCTGTTTCTAGGCTATTATGTTTAATATTTAATTTATTGACGCCTACAAATATAAACTAAATCGTGTTAGTTAGGGTATAGATTGAAGTCGTAGGGGAGATGAAATTAGTCAAAGCTCGCACCCTGTTAGGTGTTTTGAAGAAGGTACGTTATGGCAGTTGTTATGGATATGAAAGCAGTTAGAGGCAGGCATAAGGTCCACCGAACATTTATTAGGTCTGGCCAAGGGAGTGCTCTGCATAGCTTTCTCTCCACCCCTCTCCCCAGCACACTATCTTAAGGAAACCTCCCCTTTGGCACACCCACACGTCTTCCAGGACAATATTGAAATACACCCCCACCCCCTTCTAGATAAAACTGACCCTGCTGACCAGGCCACGTTAGCACCCCTTAGTCATCCACCCCTCCTCCTGCTATTTATAACATATAGTCTTTACTCAAGGCAAACCCTCGCTTCTGTTATAATTTAGATATACCTTCATTAATATTCCTAAGTAAATTTACTTTGTTTACCCCAGATCCCTACCCAGTGATTTACAAATATCATCATTTCATTGATAAAATATTTTTCAAATCTTAACATGTTCACTTAATCCTCATACTTATAATTGCACCAAAAAAGAAGGTATTTTTTATAAAACAAAGGCCAATGTTTTATCTCCCAGAACTCTTAAAGCTTCCGTTCAAATTCAGGCATTATCCATAAACAAATTTAAAGCTGAATTGAAAGTCAGATCTTATACTGATAAATTTTACAATGTATAATGTCATTGATATTTTGCTTTTCCAAATCATGCAACTTTTAGTTCCATGCAATAAATGGACACAGCACACGAGTTGACACGGTTCAGTCTTTGTTTAAAGTGTTAACATAAGATTTGGGTTGGTGTCCTATTGTCAATTAAAAAATTACAACTGACACTTTACCTCAGTCTCACTGAAGACTTCGACATGGTGATACTTCCACATATTTCGTTTTTTTATAAAAAAAAATTGCCTTCTAGCACTCTTTATTTTAATTTCATGGGCCGTACATTCTGTGTAAAATCTACTAATGAGTTATACATACATCAGTAGTTACATATTGAGCTTAACATTAGACTTGTCAGATCAAGTGATAAATCTGAACCTATAAGCAATAAACAAATTAAATCTAAAACCATTCACTTTTAAATATATTAAAAGGAATTAATATATACAAAAAATTAGAACACATAAGCTATTATACAACAAAATGCTGTATGGATATGTGGAGAAACTTGGCATGCATGCTAACAATGCTATTTAGTTAGTTTTACTAAACCATACTAACAGTTTGAAAAATCTCCGATGTTTCCTTGATTAGAGAATTCCATTCCTCAGTTCGTCCAACGATTCTATCATTAAACTGGTTGATTTTTTTATTAAGCGAAATGCCTTTAGTTTTGATGGTTACTATTGACTATAAATCAAGGGCACTGTCATAGGTACAATGATAGCCTCCTCATTTACTAACCTTTCCATGGTCAAACTCCAACAAGGTTGCTTTGATACTTTACAACTCCGGCTCATCCTTTACACTCGATTTTTATTTTGCATGTTTTTGATTTGGCTCCACGCAAAACTTTCTGCTTAGCCATTTCCTTTACGCTTAAGCAGAATAACCTCATTTGCATCGTGGATATCATTACAACTTTTGCTAGTGATATTTTACCTCCTAACATATATGTTCGGATTTTTCAGTTATATACTTAGTCAATGGATTACAAGAACAACTGTCTGGTTTGAATGAACACTCATACTGAACTAAAAAATAAATAAATCCTTAAATTCATTAAAATGTAAAAATTTTGACTCATAATTCAATCTGAAAGCTTGTGAGAGCGCTATAAGCCCTACCACTTCTCCGAAAATGAAACTAAGTCTAAAAATAGAGCATTATGTAGACGATAAGTTCAGATAAGTTTTTTCAAAATTCCATTAACCAAAGAGTACTTGGAATAAATTTTCTGTTTTTAGAAAATGTCTTTTTTACGCAAAACGGCTCATTAAAAAAAAATGAAAATTTTCCAAAAAATTAAAACAGAAAGTTAACAATTTATAAAAAACAATTATGTAATTTCAATTACAGGAAAGAACAATAAAGTTATAAAAACTTAATATTAATCCTGGACTAATGAATTACTTTCTATACTTGTCGTATTTGTTTACATATACGTGTATGTACATTGTTTGCACTGACTTAGAAATTGTTTGGGAGTATCCACTGAAATGAAATTGATTTTTAAGAAGTTTCATGGAAAGTTTTTAAATCAGTTAATAACGTAATATGAGATGTAAAAGAATAAAATTCTTACATGTAAAAAAATCATCGCCAATCAAACATATAATTTCTCATGATTTCCATAATATAATGGATTTGTCTCACTAAATGCTCTAGTCAATCTATGTTTCATCGTCGAACAAAACTTAATATCAGATGTAATTTTTTTTGTTTTTAGGAATCATACTAACTTTGGGTAATATTCAAGTGTTTCAGAATGGGAGCCCTTCTTCAAGCAGGAGCTAATATGTTCTTGATAAATATCAAGTTTTTTCACGATTCTAGTCTACTAGTTATTATCTATTATTTTTAAAAAAGTTCATGCTTCCAGCTACAAAAGTTTTAAATTACACTGAAGAGCCTCCTTTGAATTTTATTTGATTATGCAAACATGGCTAATTACTAATATATTTTTTCTGGGTATACATTATAGCAACCTTATAACTGAGAACAGCACGCAGGAAAAAGGTAACCCTTGCTCAGATTAAATTGGTTGTTTATGATTTTTGATAAAAGGAAATTTTCTAAAAAATATTAACATGCCATAAAATTCTCACAATAATAATTTTATAAATGACAAAAATGTAAAACATAATTCAAAATTGAAAACATTGTTAGAAATATAATTAATGAAATTTTTCTACATCTTAAATTAAAAATTATCTTAAAACACGACATTTATTCTTACATATTTCTGATATTTTTCAGCAAAATAAGAATATTTTCAAGTTTTGAATGAGAAACTTTGTCTTAAATGCTTAATTGTAGGAGAAGGTCAGATAAACTATGACAGATAGCCATTGGCTATTGGAACGAAAGCCATGTTATCCTGTAATTACATATTCGATTCACGAAATGTAAACTTTCCAAATATTACTTTACTATAAGTAAAGTATAGTGATCGTGAAAAAATTCGATCTCGAGATTTTGACGGAATTACATGTTTTGATGTCCCAGAAGTCGTTTTATGAGCTTTTTACGATGATGTCTGTGTGTGTGTGTGGGTGGGTGGGTGGGTGGGTGAGTGTGTTAGCATTGCTTGTTACCACGCTACGGTCCAAAATCTTTGATGGATCAAGTTGATATTTTACACAAAAATGGGCCCCATAAAGACGAAGATCCCTATTGTTTGGGAAGAATTATGCATGATGGGAAAGTCACTTTTTTTGCCAAAAACCGTTTTTTTGAAAACATTTATTTCTCCTAAACTGATAACCCTAGAGTTTTGAAACTTTGACATTATCTTTGAGGTTACAATAGGACAAACGAAAAATATATTCAGAATTTTAAAACTACGGGAAATATTTTTTTTCAATAAAATGTAAAAATTTTGACTTATAATTCAATCTCAAACCTTGTGAGAGCGATGCAAGCCATACTGTTTGACGGATCAAAACAAAACTCTGCCTAAAAATAGAACATTATGTGGGGAATGAGTTGAAATATTTTTTTTCAAAATTACATTAGCTAAAGGGGCGTTACAGTACGATTTCTGTTTTCAGAAAATGTTTTTTTGACGCTAAACGGCTGATAAAAAAATAATGAAAATTTTACCAAAAAATGGACCAAAAATTAGCAATTCACAAAAAAAAATTCATGAAGTTTCAATTATGGGAAAGAGCAATAACGCTATAAGAACTGTTTGTTTACCCTAGACTAAGAGATCACCTGCTATACTTGTCGAAATTTTTATATTTTTTTACATTGTTTACATTGACTTAGAATTTTTTTGAGCGAATCCACTAAGATAAAATTGATATTTATAAAGGAACAATTTAAATTGTTTATTGACTTATATGAGATGTAAGAGGAATAATAGTGTGCAGGAAAATGATAACACACACTCAGAAAAAATTCGTATATATGTTATTTGACAAAGGGGAAGGAAAATGATCTTATTAAATACTAAGAAGCCATAAAATTCAAAGTATAATAACTCTGTAAAAAACCAAAAATGTAAAAGATAATTCAAAATTGAAATCATTCGTTTAGAGATTAATAAATGTAATTATCGTACATCTTTAATTATAAATCACCTTAAAACAACATTTTCTTAGCTGTTTATGATGTTTTTCAAAGAAAAAAAGGGTATTTTCTTGTTTTAAATTTGAAAATTTTACTTTAATATTCAATGTAGAAGGATGTCAAGTAAACGATGAAATAATCCACTGGCTATTTGAACAAATCCATGTTCTCTTGTAGGAGAATATTTCGTTTAAAGAAATGTTCACTTTGGTTTTTCAAAAATGTTATTACTGCTGTAGTTATACTAATGAAATTATTTGCATCAGCTGTGTGATATACAAAAATAAGCTTATATATTGATATGTCCTTCAATAACTATCTCTACTACCTCAGGAATGAAAGACTAATAATCATATCCCATTTAGATGTTTACATTATGCCTAAAAGAGACGTTATATATTACATACTCATGAAATTTGATATTAAGTTACTTATAGTAAAGTTGAGTGTAGGCCACTCCAGATTTTTATTATTGCTGCAGTTATACTAATGATATTCTTTATATACGATGTTGAATAGTTAAATGACCCCTGGTTACTGGTCCCTGAGGCAGAGAGAGAACTGAAGGAAAGGTCAAGCCCAGTGTCTGACTCATATAGGCCCAAGACGAACGTGTCACTCACAGCCACTAATCCAAGGACAAACAGTAAAATATTTCCCTAACCCTCCTACCACTCATCAACCATGTCCCTTTCTTCTCTTTTTCTACCTTTTTTTTGTTTTCTACTCCCTACCATACAAACTAAAAAACTAATATCTTTGGTTGCGACATTCCACATTTTAAGAAAAAAAAAAACTTGTGAAATTATATCTTAAATGGCTTTCTGAAAAAAAAAAACATTCACTTTTACGATTTACAAAGGGATTCATCTGAACTAAATACACTGAACCAATATGCAGTTGGTAATATAAAAATCCTAAACCTCAACCGGCTAAACCAATTTTTTGTAAAATTTTCATGACTAGTTCATATTGTATGAATATTTAGATATTTTAGATTGAGTAAACAATAAATTTATACTTAATATGATATTATGAAGAAAAAGTTTACATCGGCCTAAATAGACATATCCTTACATTGAGATTATTAGTGAATTTTTTTCTTATGCTCTCTGTTAACTGAAGTAGGGCAATAAACGATACATAAAAGTCAAGAGTGCATTTGTATAACAAATTTTTCAAGAAAAAAATTCCCATCCGTTAAAATAACTATAACGTTAAAATAATTATAGACGCTCCCGTTAATATTTTATCTAAATAGTTCAGTTGATTAAATTTAAACAAAGTACACAAAATACCTAACTATGCTCTAAAATATCTGAGGAGGACAATAGAAGGAGAGTCTATGTTCCAAATCTTCATCTCAGTTATTTCTGGTGGCAGAAATTCAATGTACATTCAATTTGGTTTAAAAATAAATATGTAGAATAATAATAATTTATATATAAATTTATATATAATACATAGTATATATACAAATCATTAAACCAAAAAAAATTTACAGAAAGATAAAGAAGTGGTCTCGAATCCTAAATACTCTTTGATAGATAAATAAAATATTTTTTATTAAAGTACATGTTATAAAAGAAGAAACATATTTCCCTTATAAAAATTATATATGATCGAATTTAATATACAAAATATAACAAACTCGTAGTAAATGTTTTATTCGGTTTTATGTTATGTTTAGTAACATGTATGGATTAGTTGTCATAGAATTTGTTTGTTAAAGATTTTTGTTTTTTAACATATTTTATTCCAAAATATTACATTTCCAACTAATACAAACAAGAAATATATTTCGTTTTTAAATATTTACTTATTGAATTCTTGAGCTTAGTAGAGTGAAATATACATATATTAGGAGAAAAGTTAAGAGAGATGAGTTAGTCGTTTTGTGTTTGTGTTTATGCGATGTATTAATGGTTTTGATTTCAATAACGCGAAAATTATGTGACTTTGAAAGTGACTCTATTAAGATAATGGATTGGGTGAGTTGCCCGGCCGTCTTTCTCCAAGGCATCCGGAGGCCAGCCCTATGGACGTCAAGAAAAAACTGCCCTTGGCGTTATTAGGGGCTAGTGTCTCCCCATCTAACCCCCCTTTACTCGACCACCCCTCCGAGCGATTTCTTTAGGTTATAAAACCAAGTATTGGACAGACGTCCCTTACCACTCCCACTCTGTCTTTCTCACAGCCTCGCGTCTCGCTCCATTTCACTTCTACTAACATATCGAAAACTATAAATCACTTTACAGACATGTCCTATCCGTTTCTAGAAAAATAAATATTTAGTCTATACCATTGTCCCTTCTGTCATTCTTTATCCCCCATCCCTACCCTGTACACTCCCGACCAATACTCTTCTAATAACTTTCCTGTTTCTTGCTTCAATCTACATTTGCATTGCCTTCAAACACAATAATCAACAACCACATTGAAACATACACTATTAGTAATAACTTCTCTTCGTAAGGCATTCGATTAAAATAAACTGTTTTAATATAAAAATCAGATTAGCTCAGTGATTAACGTACTCGCCTCTGAACTGGTAGTCCGGGGTTCGATCCCCACCTAGTGCTCCATTTAATCACGCAGGAGATGAATAAATCTGAGTACATCGACCCTCGGAGTGAGGACGTAAAGCCGTCTGTCTCGAACCTGTACGATGTCAGCTACTCGTTAAAGATCCCAACTGAAAATGGACTTGAGTTAAGCAACATTTTCAGCTGTATCACCGATTTAGGTGTAGATCACCGATTCTACTTGACTGACATAAGAGTTGATAAACGGCTGACGTTATCACCTGCTAGGGAATTGGTTAAACAATAAAAATATAAAAATTAATGAGATATTAAATTTTGTAATAAAATTTGGTCATATTTAAATCTCTTTACTCAAGTTCAAGTTAGTTTTATCAGGAGGTAGTTTTCTTTAGAAAGTTCTACTATAGAACTAAACTGTTTGTGTCGTTCACACATGAATCTTACTAATTCAAATAAATTCTTATTACTTCATTATTATGAATAGTACTATTCGCTGTTCTATGGTCAGTAAGAATACCTATGCCCTTGGTTTGAGTTGTAAAGTAGGGGTTGTCAACCTCAAAGCTGCGGGTTAGAAGCAACTCTATGGCTTCAAGCAAACCAAACACTCGTTGCGAAAAATGTCTCTTCCCTTCATATTACAACGTTTCAATTATCAATAGCAATGAATTAAATAATCTAAGGAGATATTACTTTATTTTTATTCTTATAAATTTCTGCTTGCCTTGTAAGAAATACAAACTACTGATTCAATCCCCTTAAAATAAATGTTGAATGCAATTAATTTTTTATTCGTGGCAAAAAAGGGGAGAATATTTTGTTTGCAAGCTTAAAATTGTAGGCATTTATTTTACACACTAACTATACTTGGCTGAGTTCTGTTGTACCTTCAGAGTTGACTTAGGGGCAGAAAATGTGGTTCATTTCTTATGTGGCACACAGTTTAGTAATTAAAAAAGCTACATAATCAAATTAATTTCACTTCAGGATTCTTAAAATTTACCTCGCCCATGCTTATTGGAGTAGGTGTTTTTATCCGTTATTTGGCATCGCATAAGTTTGAGAACGACATCTTGTGTCCTCTCAAGAGGATGTTGTGAGTAACATTTCTTTATTGTTCACATGAAAAATCCAAGTCCATGACTAAGATGGTTTACTACTTGCAGATCATACCTGAGTAATAGTAAATGTGATAAGTTATTGAAAAAAGTAATAAAGATATTTATTTGTACTGTTACACATTTTCTATGTTAGAGTAACCGAAAAGGCAGCAGTGTTCGTCAAGTTTTCAAGTCTGAATCACTATCTGTAATAAAAAATTATCATTTAACCCATAGCTTCTGTCTTAGTAGTTAGTTTGACTACTTCAATTAAATGTCAAACAATATTGACGAGTTTACTTTGAAGAAGTAAGTTAGCAAGACCAACAATTTCTTTGCTCATCCCTGGTAACAGTTTTACGTATTCTTCCAACTTTTTTCAGTTCTAGATCATCCTACTACAATTTATCAACCTTGGCTAAATTCTTTCTAACACTTGAGTTTACATTTCATGTAAGTGTAGTTGTATTTATACCATTAACATAAAAACTTAATAATGATTCTTATATTATTAAGAATAGCTTAAGATTATCAAATAAGTTAAATGTCAAATATATTTTCACTGTAATTAAATCTTAATTACAGTTACAATGTTGATTGCTGATTAAAATATATATCAGAATTGCACTTCGAACGCATAAAAATGTGTTTACATCACATCAAATTTTCTACTCAGCTTATTTAAATTAAATAGACACATTTATCTGTAGTTGATTAGAATGTTAATTTGGATTGATTAAAAAAATCGAAATGAATGAATTGTCCCGAATTAATTAAATGAAAGGAAAAACATCTAGTGGACACTGGTTGTCTTGAGTTAACCACCCTTTTCCCTCGGCGCTATAAAAAAGCAGTCGAGTCCCGGGGGATCGTTCTGTTGCTAACACATACAAATGGGCTGCACACTGCCGAGGTCTTCCAACACTGATGGCCCTCACTCGGGCCCTTCACTACAAAGGGGGAGGAAGGCAAGATTCTTTCCTGCTTCCGAATAAACACTATTGCATTGCAAATTTCTTGCAAGACACATTTCAATACAATTCCCATTATATATCACTTTAACAAAATCATTTCAACCAAAGTTCTCGCACAATAAAAGTATTGTAATTTATGTTATTTAGTCAAGTATGAAGTAAAAAGTTAGTACATTAATAAACACATATTACTCCATAAGTGGGTACATTTTGAAACTCAAAATTTGTTGCAGAAATTCAGAAATTATTCCTAAACTAACAATGGAGAGCTTTCAGTATTAATAACTCAACTCTTTAAAATTTATTCAATTCAATGTTATTCAATTTTAGTGCTTGAATTAAGTTCCATTGCTTTACTCAATGTTTTATAAATGCACGAGTTTTATATATTTTTGGGAATATAAATATGTTCCCATAAATATATGAATGGGAACTTTTAAATTGCATTCAATGACTTTTTAACTGATTACAAATTGCAATGTGCTTGAGGTTTCAAACTCAAATTCTTTTGATTTCATGCATTCATACATCAATTATATGATATGGGTTTTAATAAAATCTTCAATTAATCTTCGTTATCAAATAATGTTGTTTAATGTAAACATATATCTTATATCAATGCGATTATGAAGCGAAAGATTGTTTAGAATCTATATGAAATTAGCCCAAGGCTAATATGACTTGAACGTTCTTCTATTCTTTGTATCGAAGATCAAAGTCAATTTAATATTTTACGAAGGTTAATATAGCCAACCAAAACGTGTATGAAAGTTTACAGGCTTTTAAAGTGGGAGGAGCTTATTTTATTGATCAAGCTCTAAACTTGTTCTATACATTAAAATTGTTCACCTCACAATAATATATATTTTCCAGTATTTGGTTTAATGTAGAATGCTAATTTTGTATGTAGATTTTTACAACTAAATATATGTAATTTAAAGCTCCCTATAAAATTTGTACGGTAAATAAACAAAAAGAATATAGTACAGAAATAACTAAAAGTATGCAATGTGGGATCTCCAGTAAAAAATGGAACAAATTTAACATTTTACTTCTTGGGATAAATGTTTTGTTGAATGATTCTTCTTCAATAGTAATATGTTATACATATTTTATATTTTATAGATAGTTATAATATTTCTTCAATAGTATGTTTAATATGTTTAACATCAACCATCATCAGACTTGTTTTAAAATTAAGTGCAATTGATGTGTTACTAGTTGCAAAAAGTCAGATGTAGTATAATCAATGCAAACTCTTATCTGTTATTAATTACTGATGGGAGAGACACCTGTTACCTTACGGATGACTTTTTGACTTTTCATACATCCTTGGTTATAAATAATTATATTTCATTTAAACCAATTTTTATTGATATGCTTGACTGATAATTTTTCATGTAATCATATAAAGTATCTCTTAAGAAAATGCGAGCATACTAAACAAGAATCATTCTGGAATTTATGGCATTTAGTAATAAATTAACAAAACTTCTTTGATCCTTAAATGTTTTTAAATGTTCTTCCTCACAAGTACTTCTATTAATCATTGTTCTTCTTATCAACTGCAGTTTGTAAACCTCTTCATTTGGAGTAATATCAGAAAAGTGCAGGGGCCTTAATTTCAAGAAGGTAGGTACTATATTTGATTGCCTCTGTAATTGAGATCTTCCCATTTGAAGAGGTTTTTGACTTGGGTAATATTATAAGTGGCATGTTGTAAAAAATTATTAAAGAAATTATTCTTTTGTCTAACTTTCTTTGTGATGAGAGTTTTGTAAAATACTGATCACTAGGTAATTACATTATATAATCAGTGATTTCATTAAATTTGTTAAACTTGTATAAACATTTAATATAATATCCTACCGAAATAGGGTTATTTGTAATAAATACATTCTGCCTACTACTCACAGTTTGCATTAATCGATACTGAACCAACATTAACATTAAAATATAACTCAATATATCAGTTAAACTAATATGATATATCAGTTGCTGTCAATTTAAACAAATTTTGTGATCAAAAGCAATATATTTCATTTTAATTTACTCTAAGAAAAAAATGAAGTAGTTTTAGAACTGTTATCGTAATATCTCATATATATTTTCTATTCTTTACTATTTTAGCATTTTTTATTGTTTCAAATTTAGATTCATTTGACATATTGTTAATCTAAATGATGTAAAAGAGTGAACAATTATTTTTAATATATTCCTCTTACATAAGTCTTCTTACTGTGGGGGTTAGAAATGTAAAAGGATTTCAATAGGATCGAGTTCAAGATTGGATTGCTATAGCCTTCCTGTCTGTATTTGGTGTTTGAGCTTTTTTTCTCTTAGTCTTATTATTCTTCTCATAATTACAGCTTCAAAATATTAGATATTGGAGCACTGGATGTAACATTATTTAGATTTGTGTTATTTTATTTGTGTTAAATTATTGTATTTAAACGCAAAAAGCTGGGATTCATCTCTGCAAAGTGACTGGTTGAAGCTAAGTTGAATGCCTCTTTTCATCTTTCTTATCTCTTCTGAACTTCTGCCGTAGAACTGTGATAAATATATGTATATCCTAACTTAAAAATTGGATGATCCAAACTGGACGCAATATGAGTCCAAAATCGAAGAAGAGTAACATACAGAGTAAAGAAACACACTTAAAAACTCGAATTTTTGGGCAATCTGTCTTCATGAGAAAAGAGAAAGGGAGATCAAGCACGTTGTAGATGCAACAGCAAGTAACCGGAATATATATATATATATATATATATATAGAGAGAGAGAGAGAGAGAGAACATCCGCATGACTGCTAACAATTTATGTGTTTGTAAGCGGAGAAAACTGTGTTGCTGATCAAGCAAATCTGCACGGTCTTTCATTCAGTGAGTGCTTTATAGTCCCAATATTAAGACGACTTCTCATTGACGAGATCTGAACCACCTCAGATCAACTTGTAAAAAGCCATCAAAATATATTTTACTACTATATTTTGATGACCTCGTCATCAGAAAGATAGAAACGAGTCACTTCGCAGGCAAACAACGACTCCTATACATATATATGTATATATATATATATATATATATATATATATATATATCAATGTGCATAAAGAAACATAGAGAAATTAAAAACACAAACTGACAGTCTCTAATTTTCGGTTGAACCGTCTCCAGGAGAGATAAGAGAGGGAAACCAAGCGCACTGGTACAGAGATGGTTGGAGACCGTTGGAGACTGTGAGTCTGTTGAACTTTTCCACAGGCATGACTTTGAGCCATTCATCAGGATATTAATCACTGTTTTGAGTGTAGAGATCGTACATGTTTTTTTTGGGGGGGGGAGGGGTTGTATTTCTCTTTTTTATCTGAAGTGTTTTAAGTTAGACTGACAAGAGGTGGGTGATATTTTTGATATAATTATCGACGATTTGTTGACTTGTATGTACTTGAATGAAATGCTTTGTTTTTTATGGATGATAAGTATTGGTTTTTCCTTTTTGGTTGACTTTGGTCGCAGGCCTTTATGAGGTCGCCGTGGTATGGTGACAAGGACGGCCTTTGTGAGGCCTCTGGTCTTCGCTTCCACCCATATAAATAACTCCCTCCACCTCGCACCCCGCACCTCTGCCGCTTGCTCTGCCAACTCAATTCATTGCTGTTGGCCCTCTAATCGCCATCTGTCTCACTCTCTCACCAAACACCTCTTTATCAACATAAATCACTCCTATTCAAAATCAATTCATTTCAAATACTTTATTTATCTCACAAACTAAATCATTTCCCTCTCTATTTTTCCATGTTTTCCAACTCATTTCAACTGCCCAATCTCTTAATTAAAAATCACTATTCTTCTGTTTCCACTTTCTTTTTTACATTTTGTTTATCATTGTCTTTCATTACTCTCAATTGAAACTCTGATGAATACCAATTATATAAGTAGAAAAATTACAGTCCCATTCCTGAAATTCGTACTATAGTTTAGATTTGTGCCTTATTTTACGGGATTACTGTGAAATATTGTTATACATGTAACATTAAAATGAGGATAAAGATCAAATAACAGCAATATACTATGATTCAATTTTCATATTTTCAACCTGTTAATAACTGTCATAAGAAAAGAAGTGATACAATGAGAAGACTACACTCTACTCATATGTATAACAATATTTCATTGTAAACACTGCAAAAAAAATCAGCATCTAAGGAATAGAAAGAAACTTCTCAAAGGATTTAGGATTATGACTAGCTTTCAACCAAATGGTCTTCAAATAGTCAAACTTTGACGAAGACAACTTGTTTTGGTTGAAAGATCTTAGTTGCATTTCTAAACTGCATACTGTTGTTTGGTTTCCATAGTTTTCTTTTTCATATCCTAAAATATTTTCTTCAACAAATTATTTTACTCTGCCTAAATTAATTTTATAACGTACAATTTTAAGCAAATGATATTTAAGTTTTATTATGCCAATACTTCATTATTAATAATTTAATTATTTTGTGGATTTTGTTTTCTTTGTTTTCTAGATCTGAGAAAAAAGTTTAAAATAAAAAAAGAGACGTTGGTTATTTTGGGTTTGATTTGAATTTAGAAAGCAGACTAATGTTAGTTCTATCCTAAAGGTATACATATTATACTTCTACTCAGTATAACGAACAAATCTATTGATCACTATCTCTACCTCTATTGTTCAGCATTATCAAAGCAAATCACTTAAGAAATAGTTGTAATTCCTGAATATGTCGATAAATTTATTATAAAGAAATTATTCTGGCAATAATTTAAAGTACAGTTGATATTAAATAAAATTCTAACTGTGTTCTTTTTCTACCACCGCTGTTTTTCCTTGGAAACTATAAATCAAAACCACCCGTAAACTATTACTCCCTACTCTTTCATCCTCCCAACAACTGTCATTACATTTAACACATTTATCACATTCCTAAAATTTTTCTACAAATATAAGAAACGTCCTAATATCTGCAACATAATTTCTTAAAAGACTATGATATGTCGTAGTGTATCCTTTGTATTGACAAGCGATTGATGTCATTGTCAATTTCTATTGACACTTTGTCAATACAAAGTGTACTGATAAATTGACTAGAGTCCATTGTCAATATCAATCAATTTTATATGATTGATATGATGATTGACTGCATTATATGATAATCAATTACATGATATGAATTATTTTGGGTCTTCCATCAGCAATTTCAAGTACCTCCTAACTTTGTCAACTCCTGTTGTTAATATAACTAACAATGTAACAGTCTACAATTTGAACTTGGATCATCGGTGTCTTGACTTGTACGTCTGAGCCTACGTATCAATAGTCACAACACAATATCCTCAACACTGATCTCATCCTACTTTCATTAAGTACAGACATTCAAAAAAAGATGAAGTAAAAAATACTACATTTAAAGCAAATTCATGCTACAGTACCTCTTGATAACTGTTGAAATAAATCATGATAAGATATATCAGAAAAATGTTAATCATCATAATAGTATCTAAAAAAATATCAAGAGCCTAAAAAAAATATAAATAGTTAGACACTCAAATTCAATAGAATATAACCGCCAAGGTTCATTTGTTTAACAATATCTGAAAAGCAGTAAGGTTATCCAATGATCAGAATGTAGTATTGCTATTACTTTATCCCTGCATAATAGGAAAACTTGTTCACTTCTTGATGTACTTCAAATAAAGGAAGTGTAGCCCTATATGGCTATATACAGATTTGTCTACCTAATCATACAATAAATACTTAATAGTTTGAAATAATAAACTCTGTCATTTACAAAGAGATTAGTATGGAGTTAGTTCTATTATGTAGTGAAAGGGGGTCCAAAACTGTTCTCCTATACTATACCTACAAGGTAAGTAGTATTTATACATGTAAATTCTTTAAACGTGTATACCATGTTAGCAGAACTGTTTAATTGTGAAAAAATACACTGATTAGTAATGACTAGAATATATCATACATAATATCATATTGTATAATTGCTGCACAAATAATTTTTGACATCTCAGTTCATCATATATCATATGAAAGCTGTTTAAAAATCCCCCTTGCCACAACAATACTGTTTTAGTATTCAAATTATAAAATGTGGACTCCAAATGAATATTATATATGTTTATGATATTAATAGAAATATATTTCAATATACAGAAGAGTAAATTACAATTACTTGTTAGATGGCGTTCAAGTCTCCACTATGTGGAGTTATTTTGGTAATTATAAATGTATACTCTCAAATGTATGTCATATTCTCAAAATTTAGAATCAAATTTAATATCATTAAAAAAACATTGCAAATAATAAGATTTTACAAGTTTATGTAATATAATTGTTGATATTGTGTAAAACTAAGGTCTTAAATGTGCAACTGTGTAGATCGATTTAGACGTATGAAGATATAGCTAGTTTGTTATACATAAAAGTATATTACACAAATAAAAATCGTTTCATGAGAATGTAATCTCAAAAATTTAATGTAATCTTAAAAAATAACCTTCAGCAATATTTGGTTTTGATTCTTGTAGAATGTAATTCATGAACTCTTTAATATTACATTCTCCCTTTAAAATTTTCTACACAAGGTATATACATAAATACATATATTCTACGGTATCAAGGACAGGTTCAAGGTCATAACTTCACACAATTCCAGCCTTTCACATGAATAACTGAAAAATAAATAATAACTGCTTTGTACATAAAATTTGTATTTAGAGTTATATCAAATAAGTTTTTCCCACTTCGACACTGATATTTCTGACGATATATATATATATATATATATATACAAAACTATAGTTTTGTTTCTATTCCACGGTCGATACTTTTATCAATATTTATATAAAATATTGATATTATATAAAATATCGGCTGCAGAAGTACTTCTACCTGATGACGACATTAGTCGAAATATAGTAGTGAGTGTTGTACGCCTTTATCCATGATTTTCTCTTTTTGTACGAGTATTATAAGACCACTTGTTACGGTTAAAAGATCTTTATCTAGTTTTCCCATTTCATATTGTGGTTTGGTCACTGATTTCACGTGTTTATGTGAAATCTTTTATTTATATATAAAAAGATTTCACATAAACACGTGACATAACAATCAATGATCAAACCACAATAAGAAATGGGAAAACAAGACTAAGTTCTTTCAACCGTAACAAGCGGTCTTCGACAGAGTCAAAAACCCAACTGACAGTTTCTTCTGTCAAGTTCCAACTGTCAGTTGGGTTTTTGACTCTGACGAAGACCACTTGTTACGGTTGAAAGATCTTAGTCTTGTTGTCCCACTACTTATTGTGGTTTGATCATTTATATATATATTCTATATTTTGTTATTGAGGGCTAGGTCAAATAAAAGAAAATAAACTCCTTCCTAGGCCGACGTTTCGATGTATTTGTACATCATCTTCAGGGCTAAAATTAGAGTAAGAACTATAATACATTTACCATAACAATCTACAACTCACATAGAGAACTAACACAAATTTTTTGAGACCAACAGCTACATACAAAAGGTTATTTTATAATCAGAGTTGTTGAGTACACATCTATTTTAAAGTATCAGACAAAAGGAAATTAGTTTTACCTTGGAAAGTGTGCTAATGGTTATTTAAGTTACATGAGAATTAATTGGTTATAAGTACGAAAAACACTACTTTGTTATATATAAGTACGAAAAACACTACTTTGTTATATATAAGTATGAAAAACACTACTTTGTTATATTTGACCTAGCCCTCAATAACAAAATATAGAATAGAATAGAAGAGGTCAAGAACAATTTTTGAAGATTATATATATATATATATATTATATATATACTTTGAAAACAGACAGACCGAGACTGATAACGGCAATAAAAACAAAGGCAAGAAACATCACAGACCAAACTTAGATTTTCAATAAAAAAAATTTGAAAAGGCAGTTTAATCTGTGATATCATTTGTTTGTGTTGCGTTTGTTTATATATATATATACAAAACTAGTTCAATTTATAAAGAACTATTATTTAAAACTATAGCTAATTATATTATTTTACATGACTATAATAATATAGAATTTATTTAGAAGAAAGTACTGTTCCATCCACGGGAGTATTTGTAAAGAATATCTCTATGCCTAGAGAAGTAATTGTGGCTTCCACACTAGACAATTTTAGATATCACAATAAGCACATGTAACTCTATAATAACAAAAAATAATGAAAGTCGCTCTCTCATAGGTAAGGTAACAACTGAGAAGCACTGAGACTGCTAAGCTAATCACTGCAACTGTCATGGGAAGACAGAAAAAACGAACTATAGAAAAGATGAGGCTTGATATTGTAAGTACGTACCTACATAAAAAAATAATGTAATTAAAATGAATAATTATATATATAATAAATAATAAGTATCTTAATAAAATTAAAAAAGTATTTTAAAAACTATTGATAATTATTGAATTATCTGAGAGATAATCTAGCGCCATGGAAGTAAATAAGAGTCTCTCTTGAAGCTCTTGAGCTAACATGGTAATTAGATTCGTGGATTGTATAAGATATATAGTATGTATATTATATATATCAAATACATACATATCAGATAGATTATATATCTCGAAGTAGATATAAATATAGATATGTATACTAGTTTAGAGGTTAATTACACTAATATCAAATATTTTCCTTTTGTTTTTCTAAAGTTTTGATATTATATAATGTTACAACTGCAAATATAGGATCCATATATAATTTTGAACTTTTTTTAATGAAACCCTGAAGTTATTTTGAAGTTAATAAATTGTATAAATCATGTTGATAAGTTTGAAAAAATCTGCAAACCTAACGGCTAGAGTGATGAGCCGATTGTTTGCATCTATTTTTTTTGAAAGTTCTACAACAATTTCAAAAAACGTTAAAAATTCTACTAATAGTACAAAAAATCTTAAGTCAACAAATAAACAGATGTTTTTAATGGTGTTAAGTTGCTGCAAATTTTAGTTTATTTGCAATACAAACCGTAGAAGACAATATACCAACAAACCATACAGGATAGGACCTCCGTCTCTTCGTCTGCGCTATAGACCCCTCTGACCTAGGACATGTTTTACATTGTTTTCAAATAGGAACAAGGGTATTTTCTCTTTGGACTTTCCCACTGAAAGACCTTTTATTCTTATGATAAGACTTGTTATTCTTTTTATTTTATTCTTAAGGGCATATTAATGCCTATCAAGCCTTCGATGATATGAACTCACTTGTAGGCTGTGTACAGCCTTTGTGAGGTCTTCTTGACTCTCAACTCCTTCTCCACCGGTGAGTGATATGGTATCTACAAGGATTGCTTCCCCTTTCATGTCTACTACGCCTAATCAGAACCTCTAAAATAGATTTGCTTCTTACGGATGAGATATCTACAGCACTAATTTGAAACAATTCTGTGTCCCTATTTGCATCAGATAGAGGTGGAGAATTTCTCTATTTTTATTTTAATATATTCATTTAATATGTTAATAAATTGACAGACCACACAAGTACGAGGGGGCTTGTAGAAATTGGATATTGCTACTACTCTGAGTTTGCATACTAGATATCGAGAACCCTTCGGCAATTCAGTCTTGGCGGATGTTGTTCTACTTGGACTTAAGGGAGTTGTTGGGGACTTCTTATTGTTTGCTATCAGAATTACCCTGATGGTCAGCAGATCTCACCATGTTCTCCGCTATTCATCTGGTAAGTTATAAAAGGAGAGATGTTAAGCACTGTCCTGAAGGAATGGAATAAACCTTACGCACGCTTGTGAAAGCAAGAAACTTACCAATCCCCCCCGATGTGCCTTCACCTTGTCGTGGTGGGGGGGCTTAACATGTCTGGGTAATTGTTTCCCTATTTATGGCATGAACTAAGAAAGGCACAAGTAGGCGAATGGCTAACCCGGGTCGGCGCGCGTGGGTGGAAAGTTCGTTAAATCGCAGGCTAGCTTAGTGTGCTGTCTGTAAACATCAGTCATACGTATGTGGCTTACGTTCGTCCTTTTCATTCTAATGTATCAAAAACCATGTTATTTCTTAGGTAGATTATTTTTAGATATTTTACATTATTATTTTCAGGCACTTGATAAGCAAGTTTGTTGCTTTATAAAACAAAATTCATAAGTAATTCAAAATATTTTAAATAAATTAAACCAAATTAAAACTAATGTTTCGCAATTACTTTCTGAAAGTCTTATCAAATTAAGAATCTTCTTCCTTTTTTTTTTTTAATATTTCAGAAAGTTGTAAAAAATAAATAAAATTGAAATGAAGAAGGGAATAAGGGGTGGTAGAGGGGTACATGGCTGAATAAGGGATAATGATTATTGGGGTGCATGTGAAGGGGTGGCAGACTAAATAGATGGGACTAAGCGCCTTACACCAAGTCTTGGCCGCTACCAATGCAAATCCTCTTCCTTAATTACGTCATCGGCCATCTCAGAATGTTGATTAATTTCCAAGTAGAAGATACCTTTTGGTAACGTCTTAACCAATGCCAAGTTTACATTCAAGCTCCAACTTCTATTTAAACGACAAAATAGATCCTTGATTGCTTTTAAATTAATTACAATGAATATTATATATACTGCATTCTTAAAAAAATATGTATTATATTGGATGATAAGCTCCAATTCCTTAAAGAAAAGAAAGCAAGTAATTATCCACAATACCGTTATTTTCATCTAATTTGAATAACATTTAATACTTTTTTTTTACATTTTTCGTTTTCAGTCCTTCTAGCTCTTATTGTTTACTATATTACATACTTTGACTATACACTATTATATTATACTGTATAGTTCATATATTTAGCATATTAACCATACAGTAATACTCTACAATCATTAAAAAAAACTATGCATAAATCGTCAGTTCATCTATCACATCAAAAAAATGGCGGATTTTAGATATATTAATGATGGATTGATTTAATAGCAATTCTTATGAATAATTCTTAAATTATTAAATAATTTAACTGTATAAAAACAACAACCCATAACAACTGATGTAATGCAGAAAAAATAATTTAAACACAAAAAAGTAAAAAAAAACTAATCAAACCTCCAAATAACCTCTAACCCCAATAAAGCTTAAATATAGATGTCAAAGTAATGATTCAACAAGACGAATATTACTTATAACATAGGATTACAAAAATAATAAATTAAGGATTACATTGTTTTTATATACATATATATCAATGATCAAACACAACAAGAAATGGGAAAACAAGACTAAGATCTTTCAACCGTAACAAGCGGTCTTTGTAGGAGTCAAAAAACCAAACTGCTGGGTTTTTTCAGAAGATTTCACATAAACACGTGAAATAACAATTAATGATCAAACCACAATATGAAATGAGGAAACAAGATTAAGATCTTTCAACCGCTTGTTACGGTTGAAAGATCTTAGTCTTGTTTTCCCATTTCATATTGAGGTTTGACCATACATATATCTATATACATGCAGAAAAAACACAGTAAATGAACACGTGGCACAATCAATGAAGTATAAACCATAGTAGAAAAAGGAAAACAATAGAAATAAATGCACTGAGGCTTTTCAATGTATGTCATCGGAGCATTTATTTCTATTGTTTTCCTTTTTCCATTGTGATTTAAACTTCATATATATATATATAACTGTTAAAAATTGAAGATAGGTAGCACAGAAAGTAAAAGAAACACACTTACAGACTCAAATTTTCGGGCAATCCGTCTTGAGGAGAAAAGAGAAAGGGAGACCAAGCACATTCTAGACGCAACGGCTAGTAATAATATATATATATATATATATATATATATAAAATAAATTCAAAACAAAGGAAACACACAGAAAGACACAGATATAACTCACATTGATATTTCGACCATCGTCGTCATCAGGAGGTGTGAAGAGAAGAGCGAAGAGTCGCGCAGGAAGGCAGGGCGGTGACTCTGTGTGTTTCCTTCGTTTTGAATTATTTTATTTAAAAAAGTCCGCTGGACCGTTTCTTTTAATTGTATATATATATTATATTATATTTATATATATAATTAAAGGTATGAGAAACACGAATAAATACAGAAACTAGGACTCACATTCTATTAGGACCCCTTTAAAGGCCTTTTAATATTGATTGTTATTTCACGTGTTTATGTGAAACCTTTTTATCAATGAATATTATATGTATGTATATATATATTTATATATATATATATATATATATATATATATATATATATAATACGAATAAAAATAACGCTAAAACTTAGATTTATAGAAAACTTTAAATATGATTTAAGTTATTCAAATTCCATATTAATTTAAATTCAAACTGTGATTAAATTTGGACATGGACTAGACGGAAGGGAAACTCAATCGACTTACCAAAGATAGGACAAAAAGAACATATACTTAATAAAATAGAAGAACTAGATAGAAATATACAAATTTAAAAATACAGATAACTTAATAGACGAACATATTAACTCTCAAACGGCCGTTTTATTTTGGGAAAACTCAAAGGACGATTACTTAACACTGTGATGACAGTAGAAGTAACAAAAGTATTGAATTTAATAATAACAAATAAATCTATTAATAAACAAAACGGAAAAGTATTATAGTGGAATTAAATTGAGACACCACAGAATTTTAAAGCTCTCTAATTCACATCAAGGGCATACAGAAACCCTTGCAAGTAATAACTCAGGCCGCGAGACCACTAACCCCACAGGATTAACGACCAGCTTATCTTAAACTTGAAGGTAAAAAAACTCCTACTTAATGCATTAATGTCAAAGAAGGAGTTTTTCCATTAATATATGTTTTATTTATAAAAATATTTGTTTTTCTCGTAATTGTTAGCAGTAAATTGTTTCTTATACTTTTGTGTTTGTGGAAATACAATGTCGAATTTATCTGGATATCTTCAAATCTTTATACTCAACTTTTATCCGCACAACACTTCCTCTGCATTGGTAAGAGAGGCCTGTAGTCTTTCTTAACCAGATTGAAATCTCTCAAGTCACGGTTACAATACTGAAAACTGCTCCTTGCCGATGTATGTTTAGGTCGAAAAAGAAAATTATACTTCCATTACTTCTTCTTTCATTACTTCGTTATCATTCGAACTTAACCAAGAAGAAACACTCCTATATGAAACTGTATTTATGCCATTCTGATCTATAATACTGCGTTATAACAATTCAAAAAGCTTCTAAAATTCTTTACCTGTTTATAAGAGTTAAGACAGCTCTAGTTATAACATTAGTAATGTCATGTGAAAGGAATTCACAAAATTCCTTTGTTCCAAGGCTAGTCCTTCAAAATACCTGGGAAAATCGCTACTTATGGTAATTCTGTCTGAGATATCGTATTCCTAATCAAGCCGTCATCTCCTATTAGTCAGTACTCTCCTACTTCCAAGTTCTGATTCCATTGGCTTTACGTTTTCACTAGTAATAATTTTGACATATTAATTTATTAAAGTTTTACCATATTAAATATTTAAAGAAAATGGTTAAAAGTTGATTAATTTTATTAAAATAAAATTTATATTAATTAATTAAATTACAATTTTTAGTAAAAAAGTTAAAGGTTAATTAATTTTATTAAAATAAATGTATATTAATTAATTAAATTAAATAATAATTTTAAATAAAATTGGGAAGTTCAATATAATTCATGAATAAATAAAATTATTCATATATTTAATATTTAAATCACACCGAAAAAAGTGTTCACCACAATCATAAATTAAGTAACGATAAATCTAAAAGCCACTGAAACTAACTCATAAAATAAATTGCAAAAATGAATAAAATGTTTAAGTTTTGGTTATGAATTCTTAAAAAACTGTAAATTTATTGTTTAATAATAGTGTATTCATAATAAATCATTGAAAAATATTTAAAAGAAAAAAAACGAAATTATGAAAACATATTATTCAAAAAATGATAATTAAAAAATGTATATTTATTTTCTTAATAATTTCTGATTATACTTACAATCGTTTTTTAACAATTCTTAATGGGAAAATGACTTTAATTGAAATTTATCTTTTCAAAGTAAAAAAAAAAATTAAAAAACAAAATCAAATTAATAGAGTATTAATATTTACTTCAGTTGAATGGAATGAAAAGGAAGTTGATGGAGTTAGTTAAGGAGTAGGTGTTTTTGAAGGAAAGTCTTTGGGGTGGAGGAGGGGTGTCGTTAGGGATAGGTGACGAAACAATTAGGCCGAGGGTTAGGGGTCGAAGGGAGGGAAGGGCTATTTGTCTTTAACTTCCTCCCTCTAAATAGGATTTATTGGTTTGGATGGCGAGAATGAGAGAGAGAGGGTGATGGTGGTAGGGTGGTCCTGAGGTCGTAGCTATATGGATCAGAGAAAACATTCTGATCAAATTAACTTCAAGAAATAAAGTAGGGTGTGCTGAAAGAGCCGGCAAGGCAGTAGACTATCTAATAGAACTTTCAAACAGCTAGTGCTCAAAATCATTGACTATAAATATGTCATCTACTGTCGTAAACATTTAGAGTAATTATATACATATATAAATATGTATATTATTAAAGTTGGCAGCAGCTACTGCGTTGACCAATTTCTTGCTGATGTTCTCTAGTTTCCTTACTAGTTTGCGGTAACTTTCGGGTATTTTATATAGGAGTTCTAGTAACGTTCCTTACCGCAAACTAGTAAGGAAACTAGAGAATATCAGGAAGAAATTGGTCAACACAGAAGCTGCTGCTAATTTTAATAATACCTGTTTGAGAGAAGACCTGCTGCCATCATACACCAATATATATATATATATATATATATATATATATTATATATATATATATATACGAGTATATATATTGTAAACAGGAAAACGATTCAAAAGGACAACAAACGTTTCACGATAAATCACTGACACAGAACAAGGAATAAACACACTTACTGTCTCTAATTTTTTTCGGTTGAACCGTCATCAAGAGAGTTAAGATAGGGACACCAAGCGCACTTGTGAAGCAACCAACTCTCTCCTGTAGGAAGTTGGGGCCATCTCCACTCTCCTGATGACGGTTCAAACGAAAATTAAAGACAGTAAGTGTGTTTGTTCCTTTGTTCTGTGTCTGTGATTTACCGTGAAACGTATATAAATATATAAGTATATATATCAATGATCAAACCACAATATAAAAAGAGAAAAAAGACTAAGATCTTTCAACCGTAACAAGCGGTTTTCGTCAGAGTCGCTCATTGATTGTTATATCACTTGTTTATGTGAAAGCTTATTAGATATATATATATTGTATATTGGTAGTTCAAGTTGTCCTTCCTTAAGGCATACATTATTAAAAATGACACCAACATTAGCTGACTTCTGTTTTTTAATAAGCTTTTAAGTTTTTCTAAATAACACTTTTGTTACTTCATCTACAATTTTATATGAACTTGTAGACGAAGTAACTAAGGTATTATTTAGGAAAATTAAAAAAGTTGTTGGGAAACAGGTATCAACTAAGAAGTTTGGTCTCATACCTCAAAGCTCTTAAAAAAATATGTTTGTTTAGAATTAAAAAATGCTTCTAAACTCCATTGAAGATATAACAAAAGAAACTTGTTCTTGTCATTGATTGACATAGAGCCAGTGAGATTTGAGGGTTATGGATATATGTGAAATTCGTGGGAGGGAGTGTGAGTTGGATTGGTTTTGTGGGGTTAAGAATGATGTAGCGGACCGCAGTCGAAGCATCCTATCTCACTCCCCTAGCGACTTTTCCGCGTCACTAGTCCTCTACCTGACTCCAGTGCAGCATACACCTATATACAGAAATAAGTATAAGTCACAAACTTGTATCTTCATTATTACTGAAGTTTTGTAATAGTTAATTAAAAAAATATTAATATGATGACATTATATAATGCTTAACAACTTCAATTGAGTATTATTATACTATAACTATTTAAACCACTCATTGAGAGAGAAAACTATTTGAATCAGAACAGATTAATTCGATATAAAAAAAATATGAAAAAATTTAAAGGATATATACTACTGAATACTGACAAAAGCCTATCAACATAAAATGTAACATTCCTAATGATAAGAGGTTTTTGTGATCTTCTTGCGGTTGTATGCAGTAACTGGTATTGTTAATGTATTTATGAAAGTGATATTTCTTTATTTTTGAAATATGGCTTTTTTTTCAATGTTTTCATTTTCTATTTGATTGAAATGTAGTGAAGTGAAATTATTTCGTTTGGGTCAACATTTGTTATCGAATTTTCAACGTATATCAAAAAATTATTGAAGCCCCTAAGTCAAATAAAATAGTTTTCGTAAACACGGCTATATTGTTTGTAATGTATGAGTATGACTGTGGTTGTTATACTATATATGTGTGCATGTGTGCGTGTGTGTGTGTGTGTGTGTGTTTTGTGTGTGTTATGTGTGTAGGAGAGAGAGATAGTGACTGAGCAGGTATTCTCAAAAACCAAAAGAGTTATAATCACCAAATTTCATATTTAAATTACTGATGGTACTGAAACAAAACAGATAGCTTGGTACCAACTTGCACTTTCTTATGGTGGAGGGAAGAGCTTTATCTAATAAATAACTGTTTGTTTGCAATTTTCTATAAAACTTTTTATACAAATTTGATTACAGCTGCTAATTCATATTTCATATATAGTATATCTAGTTGAGATATAAAAACACTTATCAGTTTATAATTGTTGTTTTAACTGTTCTCAGAAGAGAAGAGAAAATATGATAAACACACCGGTGAATTGAAAATTGGTGACAATCGAGTTGGCAATGATAAGTTTGTTTTATTGGATTGAGTATGGTTCAATCCAAAATTAATGAAAATTTAAGTCTGTGATTATATTATGTGCAAACATCTATGTTTTAAAAAAAACTTTTGTTGTTCGTTTTGGATCCTCTTTGATACTTCAAAATTGTTATTGTATATATCAAGGTGAAGATCTCATAGAAATCAAAGACATTACTAAGGAAAACTCTTTTAAATTCTGTCAAAAAATTTCACCATTAAACAGGTTATATTTCATGCTAATATATTTTGATGTAGTTATATCTTTTTATTTATTCAAAATGAATAAGGTAAAACAGAATTACCTGTTTTTCCTCCTTTTCGAAGGAGGCCATCCATTATGGAGAAGCATTACTACAGCACGTTTGCAAGACTTGTAACACCAGTCTTTGTACATTATGTTATACACAGATTATTTAATCTGTAATTAAGAACTTTTTAATTTCAAAGTATAAAATTTTTCGTTTCTTTGAAGTATGGTGTATAATTTATTTGTTAACATGCTTTTAACTATTCTATAATGTCATTATTAATTATTTTAAATGTCATTTTAGACAAAATGAAAATGTAATAATAAATATAAAAATTAAATAATAATGATGTAATTATAAATGTATTATTATAATAATAAAATTTAATAATAAGTATTAAAAAACCGATTAATAGTCATTTACAGAATAAAGATAAAATAAAATAAGAAATAAGTCTTTCTAAGATAGACTATGGTTGCGCCAAAAATAGCCATTATTCACTTACTTAATATCAGTAGAGCTGTTTTTAGGAGAGGAGAGAAGAAATACCAACTAAGCATCTGATAGAAATATTTTTTGTGTTTTACATGTGAAAAAAGTACACATTTTACTCAATATCTAATAATAACTAAATCTAGCTGACTTTAGGTGCTTTTATTTTTCAGTTAAATTTAATTTTTGCAGCCGATGTGTCAGCTAACTGTTTTTGTTTTCTATTTTGTCGATAGTAGTTATTATTATTTTTTTTTCTTGCATTGTCTGTGAAGTGTGACTGCACAGTTGAGAGACAGACAGGTCTACAGGAGACAGAAGGAGCGTGTCTAAGTCGCCGCACACCGCGGGAAGGGGTCAAGTGGTCTCCCACGAACCCCTCTTCCGGGACCATTCATAAACATTAACCCTCCCACCCTCCAGCCCCATTCCGGCTACAAATCCTATTTTTATCTTCCTGTTCGATCGGAAACAGTTTCCATCGATCGATAAAGACCCCTATCCCCAGAGACCTTTTCTAGGACTAAAGAAGATGACGACTTAATGTTCACCCCACCCTCCAACAGGCCTGTCAGTTTGCCTCTGGACCTCTACACTCTTCTACAAGTGCCTCAATAGTCGTAACAATAAAATCACTGAAAACACCCTTCTATTCAGCCTTTTGTTCCCCTCTAAACACAGAAGTCTCTGACCAATATAACTTGCTCTTAAAAAAAAACCTCAAATTGGACATCACTGGCATAAAGCTGTCACTGTAAATCTACTTCCATATCACCTCGGCATCCTACATTGTCTATCAAATCACAAGAAGTTTTATGGAAAGAAATTTGACACTGTATATTTTATTATTGCTTCAAAATATTAAGTATGCGTGGTTTAGTATTGGTTCATTTAGTTTTTGAGGTCAGGAGTAGATTAACAGGTAAAGTGCTTGCCTTCAACACTGAAGACTACAAATCTTTCTGTGACGCTAGATTTTGTATGTGAACTATGGTAAATTTTACCAAAATTTATACTTCAAAATTGTTATTGTATATATCAAGGTGAAGATCTCATAGAAATCAAAGACATTACTAAGTAAAACTTATGTCAAACGCCGTTTCACAGAATTTGGCGTAAAACTGTCAGCCTGAACCCTTTTACAGTTACCAGATTCTCGTTAAAAATCCCTACTCTAATAATGTTTAGTGATGTACTACTTAGGACTCCCGATGTAAAATCAAGATCAAGGGTCAGCCAGCCATGCACAAAAAGGTGTATGCCAAATTAATGGACAGGTATCATGGCCTTTTACCACTTCATTCCCTTAATTAATGGCGGCTACAACTAGCGCTTTTACTTGTCCCTTGTATTGAAAATGAAATTTCCTTGGCTTGTGTGTGACTTTGATCAGTGACCAGTAACAAGGGTTATGCAATGGGAATGATTAATAAGCAATAATGCACAACTCTAAACTGTGGAGAGAGAACAAACCGTCACGTGGAGCCCGGAGACAATACATCCATCGATAAACACCCAGTATCGAAGCAGAGTTAGGAACTACAACTCAGTTGTATTCAAAATGTAACTGTCAACCCTGCACACAACTCGACTGTGGCCCCCAAGAACAAGTTACATCCTGTGACTCCTTGTGGTATTCAGAATTAACCCATTGACCATTAATAAAATGGTTAATAAGTTTATTAACCGGACCTTTCTATCTTAGAACACCAATATCGTGAAACCCATTATGGTAAATGTTGGAAACAAACAAAGCTTTTCATTCAAAACCAACATGTATATGTGCCACACATCAACTACCTTGAAAACATTAAGGACATAGTATTAAAATCAAAAATTAGCAAGTTATTAAAAAAAATTTTAACATATAACGAATTCCACTTATTTATGCAAAAACAATGTGATTGATTATATAAGAAAAATAAGGAGTTATTTTATAGGAGAGAGATGATGACATGATCTGTTTAACTTTTTAGATTGTTTTATCCGTGCCCAAAGTTTAATGTCAGTTTATTAATTTATTTTGTTCTCTTACTAGTATAAGTTATGTTTTTTTCAGTTATTTAGTTCCTTAATATATACGATTTGTTTATACTTGCTTTAAAAGAGACAAATAACATATTATATGGTTATTATTGAATGGGTCATTTTAACTTCACAGTGTTTATATTAGAAGTGAAATTTACAATTCTGTTATTTTGAGTTAGTTATTCCTCAGCAGTGGTCATCTATACCCAATGTTATCGATCTTTTTTCCTTTCAATATCAGATCCAAAATAAATAGTATGTCCGTTGAACAAAAGTTTAGAGATAGTGACTAAACGAGTGTGTGTGATAAAACAAAAAGTGTTTAAGGTTCTTTTCGATGACATCTTTGTTGGAATGCTAGAGGAGCGTGACTGGAAGTGGGGTAGAAGGTAAATAAAAAGCGGCATGGGGGCTGGGGAGGGTGTGATTGGATTACGTTTAGGCAAGATCCCTAGAGGGGGTGTGTGGACAGGCTGCCCTAATGACCAAAGGGACAATAGTGGTCGCTGCCACCTTCTTATCTGGGCAAGCGAGAAATAGCCGGGATTAGTAACGGGGCCCCTCTCCTTAACAACCTTGCTGCCTGTCCACAGAGTATCAATCGACATCCAGTGGGTAACGTTAGCTCAGCGTCATTTGTAAAGCACATAACACAGAGAGGAAGCCACTCCAATATCCTTATTTCACTATCTAATATTTGCACCAAACCATGTAATATATATATATATATATGCAAAATAATCACAATACACTTGATATAAAAGATGGATTAATTACCACAGTGAAACATATACCAAAGTATGCTCTAAGGTCATTCGTTAATACATCATCGGAGAACATCGGAGAGCTCTGATGGTGCATTAATGAAAGGCCTTAGACCATTCTTCCCAATATAATTCACTATGGAAAATTTATCCATATATATATATATATATATATATATATATAAGGATAAAAAGTGGCATAATTTTTAAAACCTGTTTGAAGGAAGGTATGCTCCCAAAATACACAAATATATAGATATTTGTATAACAAGATTTCACAGAATATATTTCACAGTTTTTTCCCCAGAACATGAAATGGAAAGAAAAGATTAAGATCTTTTAACCACAACAAGCGATTTCGTCTGAGTCAAAAACGCTGGGTTCGTATTGTGGTTTCCCTATTTCATATTGTGGTTTGATTATATATATAATCGTTTATATATTAAAACAATTCATTTGTGAACTGAGATTGAATTAAAAATCTCACGCACACACACTCACACATACTATCACACACACACACACACCCACAGATTTCTCCAAAATAAAAACTTTGATTAACCTAAGAAACATGAAGCGATCTATTTCACAGTGAAGTCAAGAGTTATCACAATAGCGTGAATGCAATAGACTTAGAAGAGTTTTTATCAAAGACTAGAAATATGCCTCTATAAGTGAGAAAAGATGTAGCGAGTATCTGCGAAAGAGAAAATCTTTTTAATATGATAAAACGAAGTTAAAATGTGTCATAAATTCATTTTGGTTATGGTATATGCAAGCAATTCCATGAGTTCCTTTATGCAGTTAGCCTCTAAGTTAAAATCACAATCAGTATTATTCATTTAATAATAACCCAGTACTACTAACCAGTGTAATTAGGATAAAAGAAACTGAATGGTACCTATGGTCTCAGTGGTCAGGACACTACATACCTTACTGCATACCTTGCTGCATATCTTCTCCCTAGAGGTTAACTTAAATTTTTATTTTAATTATCACATGATTTAAGATCCCTAGTTTACGATAAGATAAATTCTAATAGTTATTATATGTTCACACTGAAGAAAACAATCAAAACATTAATGTATAATGAGATAAAAATTCTTTGGTGATGTCATTAGAAGTGATCTATTTTTACTAAAATGTGAACTATTTCCTCCATCTTTTCTTCAGCTGCATAACACTTGCCTTGCTTAAGGAGAGTTCCTAAAGCTTTTAACAAAATCCAAAGTAATAGCTAATAAGCCGGACTTTTCTATCTTAGAACACCAATATCGTGAAACCCATTATGATAAATGTTGGAAACAAACAAAACTTTTCATTCAAAAACCAACATGTTGATTTCACAAATCAACACAAACTTTGATTTATGTTGATTTGTGAAAAGCAGATAATGTTTTTCTCATTTGCTGGCAAACTCTTTCGTTGTTTAAGCTCAAACATTTCCCGTTTCCTTGTCCTTTACTTCTTTAAAAATACCTCTCTTACTCTTTCTCTCAACTCATACCATACTTCTGTTTTCTCTTCATCTCATCTGTTTGTTCATTTGTGGTTCTGATATGTACTCTTAGTCCATTGAAAGCTCTTAACCCCATGTTTGAATCTATTACTGTAGTGTAAACCTCGATTGTTAATCCATGTATTATTTATTTTTGTAATTCAATAAGATTTACAGCATAGATATAACATACATCATGTATAGTGACATAGAAGTAGATAATAGGCTTCTATGTAACTAGTATTCTATGTGTTCATCTTCACTGTTCTCCATATTCTTCACTTCTTCTTATTTCAAAACATTTCCTAAATAATAAGGAATCATGATATTCATAATGATTTATTAATGAATAATTAAGGGAAGAAACACCAAGTCTCCATAGAAAAGATTTTATATTTCCAGAGTATAAAATATGAATTGAATACAGAAAAAAACAAAAATATGAACCAAAAACAGTTACACACCTGCCTCAATAAGGTGATGTTGAATGTTAAAGGAGCCATAAGACACTAAAAATAACAGATTAATTTCAGGAGGTTATTATTAACCTGGTGATTATAATTTTACTCCCATGATTACTTCAATCATGAATAAATACTACACAATATGTGCTTGTGAATCAAAAATCATTTGCGTTTGCCCTTTTTTTTCTTTTTAATTTTAATTTTTTATACATACTATTTGTATAAGATTTAATTTTGCATATATTTTTTGTTTCTTACTTTAAAAACACTAATTAGAAACCAGAACAAAATTATAAAAATAATAACTGGACATGTTTACTAACCATGGACTCACCTTATGAAAGGGTAAATTATTAAAATTTGAAATATTAATAAGAGGCTCATGCGATGCTGCCTACAGAATTCTGAGTTGTAGAGTGAACTGACCTTAAAGACAATCATAATAACAAACATTTTTTGACATGTTTTCATAAAATATTGTCAATTCTAATAAAGATCGCAAGTCACTAAGAATCATTGGAAGCATAATACGAATGAGAGATTCATACTTCTTGATTATCAGAGAAGTCCATTATTGTAGATTAAAAGCATAAGAGAAGGGAAATATTCATTAAACTGGGAGACAATGCTGTTATGGCTCTAGAAAGATGGTGTGATGAATAAGTATCAGGGTTATCAAAAGGGGGTGAGTTTGTGGTCAGTGGATCAAGGGGTGGAATAGGGGGTTAATGAACATGATTTGGGGAAAGTTAACTAGCTAGATGTTGGGAAGTAGAGGGAAAGGGTGAGTGTCAACTAATAAATTAAACAAGCGGACTAAGCCAAGCATCAAGTTTACGCATCTGAATAGGGATGATGCCGGTTAGGGTAGGAGGTGTAAACAAGGGTTATCTCAAGGGGTGGTCAGTGGTGATTTTATTAATATGTAGCGACAGGACATAAGCTATTAAGGGACCCGATAAGAGTGCAGGTCTGCTATCTGCTTTGGGCAGCCAACCGACACTAAAAAAAAAAAAACACCCTTAATAGCCTCTTCCTGTCCTCACTTTTTTTGTACAGTTCTAATGCCACTTTTCTTGTAAAAAAAACCATAAAAATCAAATAAAATTAATGAACTCATTTAGTATAAACTAAAGCAATTTAATGTGCATCAGCTTTGATATAAGTGTTTTAGGCAAAATGTCCGTAAAATTTACTAAAACAAGAAACCATATTGTTAAAATTGTAAATATATCATATCTATTAATAATAAAGCACATTATACTCTCAAAATAGTATTAATTTCAAGGCATAAACAAGAAGTCCACTGTTAGCCCAAGCCTTTGCAACTGACCCGACATTAACTTTATCTAATTTTTTTTAAAGGGATTAAAATTCTTCTGATGCTTATTTTGTTACACTAATCCAAATATCAGTTCCTGACAAAGAATAAATCAGGAACGAATTAATGGTAAATAAGCAAACTGCAACATGTATAAATGTAATTGGGAAAATAAGTAAGAATAATCAATTAAGTTTTTTCTAAAATTTAAATATGAATAGGATTGCATTGTTTTCTATTTACAGTTGACAAGTGCATCGTCTACTAGGACATTAGCACTGGTTATAACAAAAATATGTTATAGCAAATATTTTTGTTATAATAAATATTTTAGAGAGAAAATTGAAGGTAATTTGAAATAATGTAAGTTTCTACTAATTAAAACCTGTTATTGTCATGCCACTATTTAAACAATGACAGTAGTATCTATTTATTTTTAAAATTGGAATAAAACAAGGATTTTTTGGAACTGTTTGTTTCAAAAAGGTTTGTTTTCGCTCAGATCTATGTAGCATTATGTAGTAGTGTGGAACTATATTAACAGTAAAGAAAATTAAATTAAACATTTAAAATATTAAAGTAAAAAGTATATACATAACGGGTAAAAAAAGGGCTATTGAAATAATGCAAAAGAGGGAATGAATGCATTGTGAAGTTCGGAGAATGAGTTCTATACAAGGAATTAATACCGGATGTTTCAGAAATGTGAAGTTCTGCTCTAAACAATGAGAGCGGTTCAACTGAAGTAAAATGCGGTTAGCAATAGAAACAATCTAGAAGAAAAAGTTTTCAAGTTATATTACAAAATATTCATAATTACTTACTGTTTTCTGTAATATTTAAAAAAAACCATCTAATATTGTTAAAAAGACTTAAGATGTCAGATGTGTTAAAAATTGATTTAATGCGTTTGACACATTTATGTGTATATCTTGAATCATGATAAAAATACTATATCAAAATCTTGGGCCATATAAGAATCTACAACAAGAAACAAGAAACAACAATTAAAATTATCCCTGTCAATCCTGTTCAGTGAATTTATTTCAATAACTATTGCTATAATTTCGGAGTGACATAAAAAGTCACGGGTAGTCTAGTTATTTATAAAACTAGAAATTTTATAACACCCATAAGTGAAATTTTAATACGTGTAGTTTTTATAACATATATTTCACAGTTTGGTAGCCACGCAGTTAAAGAATAAATAGAATTAGATACGATTGAAACAGAAGACACAGAATTCATCCAGGCGAACAAAATGTTTCATATTTATGATATAAAAATAAATTATTTTTTTTAGAAGAGATATATCAAAATAATAACTCAACCATTGACATCAAATTGTGGAATTCGTTGGCAAAAAATTGTAGAGTTATAATTCAGAAAATCAGGAATGAATTATTTTCAATATTTTTCATGAAATATTGAAAATGAGTTGTTTTATGATGTTTAATACGATGGAAATAAATCCTGCTTGGTTCTAATAAAGACAATTCATTATTCTTTTTGTTTCTGTCATTATTTTTACTTTACTATAAGTAAAGTATAGTGATCGTGAAAAAATTCGATCTCGAGATTTTGAAGGAATTACATGTTTTGAGGTCCCAGAAGACGTTTTATGACGTTTTTACGATGATGTCTGTGTGTGTGTGGGTGGGTGGGTGCGTGTGTTAGCATTGCTTGTTACCACGCTACGGTCCAGAATCATTGATGGATTAAGTTGATATTTTACACAAAAATGGGCCTCATAAAGACGAAGATCCCTATTGTTTGGGAAGAATTATGCATGATGGGAAAGTGACTTTTTTTGCCAAAAACCTTTTTTTTCAAAACATTTATTTCTCCTAAACTGATAACCCTAAAGTTTTGAAATTTTGACATTATCTTTAAGGTTTCAAATGCAACAAACGAATAATATATCCAGAATATTAAAACAACAAGAAATATTTTTTTTTCAATAAAATGTAAAAATTTTGACTTATAATTCAATCTCAAACATTGTGAGAGCGATAGAAGCCATACTGTTTGATGGATGAAAATGAAACTATGTCTAAAAATAGAACATTATGTGGAGAATGAGTTGAGATATTTTTTCTAAAATTACATTCGCTAAAGGGGCGTTACAGTACGATTTGTGTTTTCAGAAAATGTTTTTTGACGCTAAACGGCTGATTAAAAAATAATGAAAATTTGACCAAAAATGGAACAAAAAATTAGCAATTCATAAAAAAAAAATCATGAAGTTTCAATTACGGAAAAGAGGAATGACGATATAAAAACTCTTTGTTTACCCTAGACTAAGAGATCACCTGCTATACTTGTTGAATTTTTTGTATTTTTTTACATTGTTTACATTGACTTAGAAATTTTTTGAGCGAATCCACTGAGATAAAATTGATTTTATAAAGGAACAGTTTAAATTGTTTATTGAATTATATGAGATGTAAGAGGAATAATATTGTGCAGGAAAATGATAACACTCACTCAGAAAAAATTCGTATATATGTTATTTGACAAAGGGGAAGGAAAATGATCTTATTAAATACTTAGAAGCTTATTATTATTATTATTTTAAAGATTAAAATTCCCAGTATGATAATTCTATAAAAGACCAAAAATGTAAATGATAATTCATAATCAGAATCTTTCGTTTAGAGATTAATAAATGTAATTATCGTACATCTTTAATTAACAAATCACCTTAAAACAACATTTTCTTCGCAGTTTAAGAAGTTTTTCAGAGAAAAAAAGGGTATTTTCCTGTTTTAAGTTTAAAAATTTTACTTTAATATTCAATGTAGAAGGATGTCAAGTAAACGATGTAAGAAATCTACTGGCTGTTTGAACGAAAGCCATTCTCTTGTAAGAGAATAAATCGTTTCAAGAAATGTTCACTTTGGTTTTTCAAAAATGTTATTACTGCTGTAGTTATACTAATGCAATTATTTGCAAATAATAAATTATCTGTGATGTACAAAAATAAGCTTATAAAATGATATGTCCTTCAATCACTATCTGTACTACCTCAGGAATGAAAGGCTAATAATTATATCCCATTTAGATGTTTACGTTATGCTTAAATGAGACGTTATGTTTTATATACTCAAGAAATTTGACATTAAGTTACTTATAGTAAAGTAGAGTGTAGGCCACTCCAGATTTTTTTTAAAAACGATTAAAAACAGTAAGTTGGATAAGTGAACATCTTACCAGTAACACAGTATACTTATTAAATAAAAATATATAGAAATGTGGGTTTTTTGTTGCATGAAATTGACTATAAAATTTTATTGGATGATCTAAAGAGATTTTAAGATATTGGGGTTGTCTTTATAATAACAAAAAGATTATTTCAAGGTGTAGTTTCACTTGGATAGATAAAAAACACAGAAATCACTCAATTATGAATGTACAACCATAAGGAGGATATATCGTCACTGTGTATAAGGTGTCCCCGATGTGTTGAATCAGCCGTTGACACAGACACAGCTTCACTTCTTTTTTGCATATTAAATTAGGATTTCATAAACAATTCGTCAAGAAATACATTTTTGTATTTGACAAAATAGGTTATATTTCACAAGCTATCTTTTTTCGAAAAATAAAAAATAGTACTTTAACAAATCTAGATTTGAAAATAACTTTTAGTTTGTAAAATATTTTAAGACAAACGGTATAAGTTTGAATAAACAATACGAAATTATAAAAAAAAATGTATATTGTTTACTTAATATTTTTTTTACATTTTTTGACTTGTTTGTTGTTTGAATACGTAAAATATTTGAATTAGCTGAGTTCTTTAACTTTATCAGGGAAGAAGAATTTTACAGTTCATCTTTTACATTTGAGGTTTGTACTTCTGTATAAAGTAGTTCTTGACTTCTTTTTTTTCTTTTAATCTTAAATTTTACTGAATTTAGCTTAACCTCGCGAGCCTGTCAAGTTTCTCAGAAGGTGAAGTAAAGGGTTTTTGACTTCTAACACTCATACATATATATTGGGTAAGGGAAAAGCCGTGGTCGCTGTGAGATGAAGAGTTCGCTGTCAAGCCGATGTAGTAAGTTGCATATTGATTACGGATGTCTTTGTTCTTGGGCTGGAAGGGAGACGCGCTGTCCCCGCCAAATAAGGCGTACAAATTGAACAGATCCACCCTCTTGTTGGCCCGTTGAATACGAAGGAGCTTCGCTCTTCTCATCCCTTTACCCTCTTTCTATTCACATTTCTTCATCATTTTCACTAGGATTTTTTTTCAAACTTTAGTTTCTAAGTGGTATACGACTGGTACCCACCTAACAGTCAGCCTCTTCTGAAATTCCATTATTTCAAATTACATAATTTAGATTTAAAAAAAATATATCTTTATATTATAAAAAAAATTATAAAGCTAGTTGCATTATTTTTCTGCTATTTTTTTTTCATTTTAATACTCGATCCCTAAAACAACTAAACTATAGAAGGAATGAATACTTTTTAAAAGTTCGTAGTACTTAGCCCAGTTGGAATAAGAATGTATCTAAATTTGGGGTAGTATGGAGCAATTAATCGTTTCTAATAGCCTCTAACACTCAACTTCGACTTTCGGCCTTCACGAGGCTACCCTGTTAACCTGCTATATGCAGGGACAAACGAAAGAGGAGAAGGTGATCAGGGGCTGGGCCTGTGACCACCTACGTTTCACATCCTTCCTAATTCCCAAATCCCCTCCTTTTATCTCAGCCCCAATCTAAGGTATTATGCTATCCTTGCCGAAGGATGGATGAAACAGGGGTTACTGCATCATGAACAGACCCTCAAGGGTAGCCGGCTACCCCTTTCAGTAAATAGCCTTACTCTGGTATGCAGTGCTCTGCCGGAGCGGACAAAATACAACCGATATAGCTTCAGTCATTTCCCTTGTAAGGAAAAGGAAGTCCAGAGACCATCCTCCGGAAGCGTAGAGGGAGAAAAGCGCTAACTAGTGGGAGCTAACCTCCCACAAGTACCTAAGGACCCGAAGAAGACCTTCCAGATGAATGAGAAAGGAAGTAGCTCTTTCCCGAAACGTAGGGTGCCTTAATGGGCATTATCAATAATGGTTTATGCAGATTCTGCAAAGAAGAGGAAGAAACACCGTTGCACCTACTGACTGACTGTAAGGCAACTTTGCTGCACAGAGATAAGTGCTTCGGGACACTCAAGAAACCACAGAAAAACTTCTGTGGAACCAGCAAAAGTACTGAGCTTTTTGGAGGCGTTGAGGCTAACTGCTGGGGTACTTTAGTACAGAAGAGGGGAAGTACAACAGTTTTTTACTTTACTATAAGTAAACTATAGTGATCGTGAAAAAATTCGATCTTGAGATTTTGACGGAATTACATGTTTTGAAGCCCCGAAAGTCGTTTTATGAAGTTTTTTCGATGATGTCTGTGTGTGTGTGGGTGGGTGAGTGTGATAGCATTGCTTGTTACCACGCTACAGTCCAGAATCTTTGATAGATAAAGTTGATATTTTACACAAAAATGGGCCCTATAGCGTAGAAGATCCTCATTGTTT
Organism: Hermatobates lingyangjiaoensis; assembly: GCA_026182355.1. Lineage (NCBI taxonomy): Eukaryota > Metazoa > Arthropoda > Insecta > Hemiptera > Hermatobatidae > Hermatobates > Hermatobates lingyangjiaoensis. The sequence continues at coordinate 324,822 of JAPFBL010001927.1, forward strand.
GGGAAGAATTATGCATGACGGGAAAGTCACTTTTTTTGCCAAAAACTGTTTTTTAGAAAACATTTATTTCTCCTAAACTGATAACCCTAGAGTTTTGAAATTTCGGCATTATCTTTGAGATTACAAACGCAACAAACGAAAAATAAATTCAGAATTTTAAACCAACGGAAAAAATTTTTTTTTAATAAAATATAAAAATTTGACTTATTATTCAATCTCAAAGCTTGTGAGAGCCATACAAGTCATACCGTTTGACAGATCAAAATGAAACTATGCCTAAAGATAGAAAATTGTGTGTAGAATGAGTTGAACTAATTTTTTTTAAAATTACATTCTCCAAAGGGGCATTACAGTATGATATCCGTTTTCAGAAAAATTTTTTTTGACGCTAAATGGCTCATTAAAAAATCAGGAAAATTTGACCAAAAATTGATCAAAAATTAACAATTTATAAAAAAAAATTCATAAAATTTCAATCACGGCAAAAAACTATAAAGCTATAAAAACCTGCTATACTTGTCGAATTTTTGATATTTTTTTACAATGTTTACATTGACTTACAAATTTTTTGAGCAAATCCACTGAGATAAAATTGAAATTTATAAAGGGAAAACTTTAAATAATTTATTGACTTATACGAGATATAAGAGGAATAAATTTTTACATGTAAAAAATCACCGCCAATAAACATTAATAAATCACTTTTGTCTTCTATGGCATGATGGATTTGTCTCATTAAATGCTGTAGTAATCTGTACATTGCACTCTTGTACAAAACTTAATACCAGTTTTAATGACTAATTAGAGTTTGTAAATCTTGTTAATTACTTATTTATGTTTTCTCAATATACATTCAGAGCAACCTTATAACAAAGTACAGCAAAGTATAACAAACACTTGCTCAGAAAAAATTGGTATCTATGATTTTCGATAAAGAGGAAGGAAAATGATTTTATTAAATACTAAGAAACCATAAATTTCTCAGTATAATAGTTCTATAAAGAACCAAATATGTGAAACATAATTCAAAATTGAAATATTTTGTTTGAAGATTAATACATGTAATTATCGTATATCCTTAATTATAAATTATCTTAAAAGATTTTTTCTCCGATGTTTTTCAGCGAAAATAAGAGTATTTTCTTGTTATAAATTTGAAAATTTGACCTTAATATTCAATGTAGAAGGAGACCAAGTAAACGATATAAGAAATCCACTGGCTATTTGAAAAAAAGCCATGTTATCTTTTAGATTATTTCAAATCAAGGAATTTTCACTTTGGTTTTTGAAAACTGTGATTACTGCTGAGTTATACTAATGAGATTATTTCCATCAGTGGTGTGATACACAAAAATAAGCTTAATAAACCCATCCCACTTAGATGTTTACATTATGATTAAATAAGCCATTATATATTGTATACCCAAGAAGTTTGGTATTAAGTTTAATTATATTAAAGTTAAGTGTAGGCTACTTCAGATTTTTATATATGTTTTTGAACCTTTTTTTTTTCATTAATTTGTTAACATATTGCATGAATAACCAGTTTTATAATTTTTATGTACATTGTTATTATTACAGCTGTATTATTATTTTTAGCATGCAGGATATAAATATATTAAACTATTTCATTTTTTTAATTTATTTCTGTGGGTAATTAATTGTATTTTTTTTAAATAGTGATTATAATAAACTAAAATGAGCTTTAGAGGATAAGATGCAATGATTTTAGACACCACTATATTGGATAAAGAGATAGGACATTAAGACAGCGATGTAAAGTGCATACTCATGATATAATCAAAGAATAAACAAACGAAAGAAATAGTCAAATTTTTAAAACAATAAAAATGTATTTTTTTCAGAAAAATGTACAAATCTTTATCTATGATTGCATTTGAATGCTATTGTGGAGACAAAAATCATTATGTTGTAAATTAGTTTTGTACTTTTTTACTTATAGCAAAATTAAGTGCAGGCTACTCCAGATTTGTTACCATGTTATAAGCTTTGGTACAAATAAAACGAAAACTTTATAATACGGTGTCCATCAAATTAAATAATGCCAGTAAAACAAAGTTTCTCTTATCAAAGTATTAACTGGGAGAAAAGAAATTTTTAAAATAGTTGAATTCAATATAGCTGAAGATTCATAGGTCTCTATTTAGTATATAAATAATTATTCAGGCAGAATGAACTCCCTTCATTTCCCGCCAACAGTACATAATGCGCATGTCTTTTTCATCGTATGATTATTTCGACCAATCATCGGCTCTCATTTTTTCAAGTCATTTTAATTTTTAATTGCGTTTCTATTCGACGTAGATGTTATTTGTAACAGTTTGAAATTATTTCAAATGTGGTCTTATTGATAAATTCAGTTTAATATCTGTGTTTAAAAGAGTACATTCATTGAAATATTTAGTTTAATATATGTTTTAAATAGAGTTTACGTTGATTAAATGACAATGCAAGAATACAGAAGGTATTGAACATCGTAGTCACGGTTAGTGGAAATATTGTATTCATTTTCTTTTCAATATTATAAGTGCATTAATTGTTCTTTAGACTATCTACACTTATCTAGTAATATTATATTTTTAACATCATTTATATTATTTTTATACTATTCTTATTTTGCTAATTCTTATATAAGTAAATATAAAATATATTTATTTTCACTTCACCAGGAAAAAAGAATACTTAATTACCACCATGTATATAATATAAAAGTTCATCTATTGAGTTTTGTAGGCTCAACGAATTTGTCAAACTAAATCAATATGATTATTTGTATAAGATAATTCAAGAAACGTATTTTAATATCTTTGAAAACAGTTATTTAGTTTATTAGTTATACCTATTTTTCATAATTCGCCTTAGTAATTTCTGGCCTTAAACAATGTTATCTCTTATTTTTTTCTCTTATTCTGTATCGTTATTTTTAAATTATTTACTTTATTACTACGAATGGAAGCTATATTTGACATCATACAAAGAATTCAAACTCTGTGTCTAGAAAAGGTAGAAACCCTTAATCACATTATATCTGTATTCGAAGCAATCATCTCAGAATGGACAAAGATTTCTATCAAATCTTATCTAAAGCTATAGAAGTGAGAAATACTTATCTATTTACATTAATGAACATAAAATCTGAAGTTAAATTGAGTTACACAATGCCATGACAGCAGTATGTCATATGCTATTACAACAGTATGACTGCAGAGCGTACGAGTCCGATGAGTTTCAGGCTCTCAGTTTAACCATTGTTATCAGATGTCATGTTCACGATTCTTATAACTAATGAAGCGATTACAGTTAAATTTAAACAAATGACACATACTCATTAAATGCAAAGAGCACAAAACATCAGTTGGTAGTTAACGAGTTCTTATTATGTTTACTTATAGTAAAGTTGAGTGTAGGCCACTCCAGATTTTTTTAAGACGCAGTGTTATAGTCACCCTCAAATAATAATAATATCTAAATTCAGTTAATTAAAATGCAAAATCAGTATCTATATACTTACTTTTTCATATAAAAAGAATTTTTATTTGACCTACTAAGTCAAAGAATTGCAAAGGACACAGAATGAAAATGTAAATGTTAACAAAATGTGGTTAAAAAAAGAAATATATGATAAGTTAAAAGAATAATACATATCGGCTGTTACTAAATAACATTTAAAGGTAGATGCATACTTCAATCTTTAAAGCTAAATCATATTTAAAGCAATATTTTTCTTTCTAGAGAATATTTTTTTTTAAATTTTTGTTGATGAATAAAAAACATTTGCTTTGTGTTGTTAACAAAAGGTGTTGTGTTCTTTGTTAGAACATTATGCATAACATTAATAACAAATTATATGACGTTGATTTGAACAAATCCAAAATAAACAATAGGGCATTTGAAGTTAAAATGCTCTAACTTTTGACCAATCGGACAAAAGTTACTCATCATTTGATTTAACGGGAATATTTTCAATAGTTTTTTAATTATAAATCAATTGAAGAATGAAATTTGACGCTACTCTGTTGATCAATTCTATATGTTTAAAAGATTACTGTCTACTTATATTAATACTTATGTATACAAATACTCGTACATAAATCATACAAGTTTACATTAATTAATGCTAAGTACTTGTTAAAAGGTAAGAGTTTTGAAGATAAGTGGCGGTATGACATATCTGTAGTGGAGGCGGCACGTAGTAGCCGGGAGGCAGATCGGAGGCAGGTCACGTGTGCCGCCCCTGCCTGCCAGCCAGCCCTAATCAACCGCCCCCAATTATGTCCACTCTCGCCTTTATTACCAAAGAGACAGATTCAATTCCCAGGCGAGTCATCCAGTACACAACCATTCCAGTTTTCTCTCCCTCCCTTTCTCACACTCTTTCTCTCCCTATTCTGTTTTTTTTTTCTCATTTTCTTAACACATGCCAATCCCATCACCCACTATTTCAAAGTTCACTTTCTCTTCCTTCACAATAAAACATAAATTAAAAAGGAATGTAACTATGAATGTATCTACCGTTTTATTGCATGAAAATGTTTAAGAAAATATATTATGACAATCAAAATCACAGAAATGTTCAAAAGTCAGACCACTATAAAGTTCAACCACCTCACATACACTAGATAGTATATTTCTAAAGATAAGCACAGCCCTTCGTTACTCTTAAGTTGATAAAGACAACGCTGTAGTCTGTTGTTGTATATGTTCAATAAAAGTGTAGTGGTTCATCCGTTTCTCAGCCAAATATATTTAAAAATTGGATACTTATTAAAAATGATCACTAAATTACTGTTTTCACTTTGGCTTCACAAAAGCGTAATTTCTGCTGTGGTAATATCAATGATATTATATACATGAGTTCTTTTATATACAAAAACAAGCGTGTATATTGATAACTGGATCAATCACTATCGGTATTACCTCCAGGAATGAAAGGCTAATAAACATCTCTCATTTATATTTCTCATATTATAAATAGAATATATAATATTACATGATATAATACTATGTCATATAGACAATTATATTATGTATAAATGGTACATTATATTATTATATAATGTTTATATAATTTGTACATGAAATCTACTTTTTCGCTTTTCAAAAAATGTCATTTTTATTGCAGTCATATGTATGTCATTGAAATGTCATTTTAATGTAATTGTAATGATATTATATGTATCAGTGATTTATAAAAATAAGGGTATATATTGATAAATGGATCAATCACTCTCTGTACTACCTCCAGAATGAAAGACTAATAGACATCTCCCATTTAGACATTTATATTCTACATTAATGGAACATTATATATTACATACCCAAGAAGTTTGATATTATGTTCACTTATAGTAAAGTTTAGTGTAGGCCACTCCTGTTTTTTTACGATTAATTTAATGATTTTTCAAAATAAGATGTAATTAGTATGATTCAAGTATAAGGGAAGGAATTTTATTTTCGTTCAAGTTTTGAGTTAGTTTAGTGGAAGAATACGTGGCAAACGATATTTGGAGCCATAAGTGGGCAGAGTTTGAAGAGGGTGATTAAGGGTGGTCAAACTTTCTACAAGTAAGTTCTGATTCAGGCACCTGTTTGACGCCAGCCTCCCGCTCTCTACTGCGCCCATTTCCTACTTAATATCTGGTTCCCCAAGGATGTCGACGCTTCATCAAACGTCATTCCTCTCTCCTGAACTCTCCAGTATCCAACATACATCCAGTACATTAGCCTTTCAACATACTGGTCGAATTCAAATGCATTTCTTTTTACTAAATTGCTAAAATAAACTGTTTTTATAGATGATTCTATTCACGTATTAACTTACAATGAAAGTTTTATTGACATATTACATAAGCATTATACAAGGTGTCACAAAAGTAACCGAACCTCAAACTTTAATAAAAATTATTAGTCGGAAACAACAAGTCTAATATTTTATTAATTGTTTACAAATATTCAAAATGACTACCACAATACAATGATAACACATTTTGACAACACTATGACATAATTTTTGGTAGTTTTCCTCTAAATTTTTTTTGTAGATGCATGAGGGACTGAATGAGGTCTGAGTCTTCCCTCCGATACTGATTTCACCTCTGAAATTTGGTTCCATACTCGCCAAATATTTTGTGTTTTTCTGATCGATTGTCCTAGGCTTATTTATAACATAAACTGCGTTCTTTAGAACTCATAGAAAAAAATCAGATGGAAACAGATCAAGAGATCTGGCAGGCCATTAAATTTCCTCGGCATCATATCCAACGTCCAAAAAATGTTTCATCAAGCCATTGTCGAACATCTTTGACGTAGTCCGCAGGTGCTACATCTTGTTGAAAATGAACATCACTGAAATAGGGGAACTCACTAATAATAGGAAACACTTTATCACCAACATATTTCGGTTACTTTATTGCAACCTGTATCATACTACCAAATGGCTTTCAAAATCTATAAGTTGCAGACTATTAAAAGCCTTGAGACGAGTAACAAGATTAGGCTGAATTTATCCTCAAAAAAACAAACTTCTTTAATTTTGCAATAAACAACTTCCTTTGATGACTCAGAAGCATCAGAGCATTTATTTCTATTTGTTTACCTCTTTTCTTTGTGGTTTTATACTCCATTGATCATGTGTTTACTGTAATTAACCTGCATATATATATATATATATAAATGAAATGGCAAACATTCAAATCCGGACAAATAAATAACTGGAAAAAACAAGACATAAAGAACGGGAACACAAACTGGGATCAATATTTTGAACCAAAGTTCGTCTTCAGAAAGAGAGTAGAAGAGAAGAAGAAAAAGAAGAAGTACGTGGGTTTAAGACTGTGGGTGGGAGGCGATTGAATCTTGAACGCACATACCTTCTCTTCATCTTCCCTTCTACTCTATACCTCAAGATAAAAGTCGGTTTAAATATTAATCCGAGTAAATCATCCAGTTTTAATGTATTGTTGTTTTCAGTTATATATATTTATATACAAAATAAATATTGTGTTTCGGTCAGTATACCAGCTTTAAATCAAACTCTGAAATGTCAAAGTTTCGGTTTTTACTTATAATTGTTTTCATAAGCCTATAACATAAAAAATATAAACAAAATCATTCATAATTCATCCACGGGATAGAAATTTACAATAGATTGTTATAACTTATGGAACGATACAAACATTAATAATGGAACTTTTAGAAGTAAGAAATATAAATATATAAGATGTATATATATATATATATATATATATATATATTGTCCTATACACTTCTATTGAACATTCTGAAGGCTTGGATGCGCTCCGATACTTCCTAGATCGAAGAACTCCACCCCTCACTCCTACCACCAATTTCATTGTTCAGTTGGCTGATTTTGGGAAATCTTTTGCAAATCTTTTCATGGCGAAGCTGGAACAAGATTTCCTTGCCACTCACAATCTTCTCCCCATCCTTTACGTACGCTACATAGATGATATTTTTTTTCCTGTGGCCCCATGGTAAGCATGAGTTAGATCAGTTCCTTACGTCATTTAATTCCTTCTCGTCATCTATTTCCTTTACTCATCAAGTGTCCAATAACCTTATTACATTTTTGGATGTCAGCGTCACCTACGATGAGGGTCATCTTTCTACATCTGTCTATATCAAGCCTACTAATGCCCAGCAGTACCTTCATTTCAATAGTTGCCATCCTTCCCACGTAAAAAAAGCTATCCCCAGATCATTGTCCATACGCCTCCATAAAATTTGTAGCAGAATAAAAGATCGTTCCTTCCAAATAATTTATTGAAACAAAAATTTTCTGACCGAGGATATCCTTCTAATTTCATTAACAACCGTAAAGTCCCTGCAGACGTTCATCATAATTCAGGTCCTAGGAGGGATCGCAGTGACTCTAATTTCCTCATCACCACTTATTTTCCTGGTGCTCATAGGCTGGGTGCAGTTGTCAGGGAGTTTTTCCCTATACTTTCTTCTTCCTCCTGTACTTCTTCAGTCTTTAGTGAGGCACCTTCCATTTCCTATCGCAAACCTGCTAATCTTCAATCTATCTTCTCTCACATCTCTTCTCCTAAGCCTCCAAAAACTGCTGGTGGTATGGTTCAATGTGGACGTCGTGGATGTCTTACTTGTCCTATCATCAATCCTGTTCCTTCCTTTACCTCTTTCCATAGTAAACGCACCTACCCTATCACTCACAAGACCTCTTGTACCTCTGGTAACTGCGTTTACCGTTTGGATTGCACCCAGTGTGATTCTTTTTATGTGGGTTTGGCTTCCACCAAGCTAAGCCTGCCTATGAATAATAACAGATCGTCCGTTGGCAAACGCAGTGACCTTCCTACTCATGCCAGTTCTCACGGACTCAGTTTCAATGACTGTTTCCGTGTACAGGTCCTGAGGCAGATTGATGAGACTAATTCGAAAGTCACTCTGAGAGCTTCAGAAGAAGCACTTATTAGTCTTCTGGGCGGTAGATCGGCTCCTGGGCTTAACCTCAATCGTTGATTTTTTTTTTCTATAAGTTGTTATCAGCTTTTAATTTTATTTTAGTTAAATATTTTCATTTTTTAATTTTTATTTGGCTTTTATCTCTTTATCTTCCTTGTCTACCTTTCCTCCGAAAATTGGCAACACTGTTTGAGTGCTTCGGTTCGAACTCCAAGCCAGTCGTTATCAGCCTTTGGAGCGATTCACATCGATTCCTGAAGACGAGGACATCGAAATATAGTGAGTTCAGTGATTTCTTTTCTAAGTGTTCTTTTTAAAGTTAGTTTATATATATATATATATATATATATATATATTGTGTGTGTGTGTGTGTGTGTGTGTGTGTGTGTGTGTGTGTGTGTGTGTGTGAGTATACAACTGATAAAACGAAAACAGTTACTCGATCAATATTTCGAACCGAAGTTTGTCATCAGGAAGAGAGTAGAAGGGAATAAGAAGAGGTACGTGCGTTCAGGATTGTGGGTGGAAGGCGACGCCTTCTTCTTCCCTTCAACTCTCTTCTTCATGACGAACTTTGTTTGAAAGATAGATATATATATACCTATATATATATATCCATCTTTCAAACAAAGTTGGTCATGAAGAAGAGAGTAGAAGGGAAGAAGAAGGCGTCGCCTTCCACCCACAATCCTGAACGCACTTACCTCTTCTTCTTATATTTATATAGGTATATACATATATACATATAGGTATATATATATATATATCTATCTTTCAAACAAAGTTCGTCATGATATATAATGGATCTATATATATAGGTGTATATATATATATATATATATATCTTTCAAACAAAGTTCGTCATGAGGAAGAGAGTAGAATGTGAAATCTTTTTATATATATAATATATAAAACCTCAATTCGTTTACTACATGTTTAATTATAATCAAAGTTCTTTAGTATTATTTTAAAATATTAAAACATTATATCAAATGTAGATCTTCTCGTGCCTGTCAATTATATTACCTTTGGGAATTTTCAAGTGTGAGAAATAGACTCTTTCCTTTTATATTACAAAACGGATGTTAATTTTTAGCTATCACTTCGGTGATTCCATGCACTGACATTTTTTTTACATATTTCTGACATCTTTTAGACAAAATTGGGATATTTTCAACTCTTAAAGGGAAAACTTTGGCTTAAATCTTCAATGTAGAAAGAGCTCAGATAAACAGATCTGTACATAACAACATGTAGCAGATCCACTGGCTATGTAATGTTACAAATGACCATGTAAGCGATCTGCCGGCTATAAGAAAAAGCCTGTTTTCCTGTAAGAGGTTATTTCTTAAAACAAAATCTTCACCTTGGCTTTACAAAAGTGTCATTATTACTGTAGTAATGCCAATATCATATGCTTCAGTTGTATGATTTAAAGGGAAAACATGTGTATTGATAAGTGGATCAATCACTATCTGTACTATTTCTATAATGAAAGACTAATAAACATCTTCCAGTTAGGCATTTATATTATGTCTAATTGGGCATTATATATTATATACGGAAGAAGTTTGATATTATGTTTACTTATAGTAAAGTTGAGTGAAGACCACTCCAGATTTTTTTTATCTAACAATTACAAAAGAAAGAGGAAAAGGGAGACACCATTTGGACATCAGGAAGGGAGAGACAAGAGAGGGGGATATTAATTAATTGAAAAGGGTGATGATGATTATTGCTTAATTATATCATTAAAAAGAGCCAGGAAGTACTACTCGTCGACTCAGCAGTGCTCTAGCCATTGATTTTTCGGATTACGTTGGGGTGGTGCACGTGGTAATCATGATAACAAGGCGAGAGATAAAAGGATCTAATTTTGCTTAACTTCTATGTAAACCGAAATGGTGCTGCACAAATGATTATATTGCCAACTCAAAATATTGTGATATATTGTTCCTTGCCTTCATATTTTTCATAATTTACAGGAATTATAAATTGATATTAAGTTTATAAAAATGATACAAGAGACTTCAAAACTTTGAGAGATTTTATTCATTTCTGTCAAATCTCATATTCGATTTTTTATATTATTATCACATTTTACTTACAGTATTGCAAAATTGTGTGAACTTCAATGTCCAGTCAAAAATAATGTAAGTTGATCAAATCCTGAGTTCACTTAATGTTTGTTAATGTATTGATAACATTTTATTAATACTTTTTGATAACTATTATCAGTAATCTGTACTTATAGAGAAAACAGTCACTAGTATATCTGTGTGACTTGATTCCATAGGACATTGCCTTTAATTTATTGAAGAACTATCCATCATTTTAAACGAGAACCATATTAATGCATTCAATATATATTAATGAATGAAATAATTTAAACCCTTTTTACTATTCTCATACATTTTTTGTCATAAAAAAGTAAAACTAATCTAATACCATTTCAAACTTGTCCATTGCTAAGAGAAAACTGATATTTATGCTTTAATTTTTAGAAAAAAATCGAATGTTAACATCCTATGCGATTTGGTCAAACCAATACTAACTTGCTTTATAAAAAATATTACTTTATTTTTGATCCTTTAATTAATATTTATTTTTAATTGAATTCAATTTTATTATAACTGTTTTCTAATTCTATCCTCTTCATGAATCGTTTCCTCTACCTTTATAATTTGTGTGAAATCGATTCTGTCAATGGTCTAAATAGTATTCTGTGGTACTGGCATATTGTATTCTAAAGTAGTATGCAATCAAAGTGTTTTCGAAAATCCATTACTGAAACATGCTAAGTTAAATATAAATAAATCAAAGCACTGTGCAAGGTCGGACTGGTGTTTGCATGTTCTCGTTGGACAAGAGCCTCTTGACTGAGAGTTGGTTGTTGGACGTGACTGACTGCAAACAGGTCTCGGCTTGGAACTGGCCTGGCCAAGCATTGATCCTGGCAGATCGCCTAATAACAGACCTTGTCTTCCCTTCGCCGTCCCATTTGTAACCCAGCCCATTACTTTATGTCCCTTACCTCGCCCTTTGCCGAGGCCCTTCCACTAGTCCAGCCCTTCCATCCCAATCACAGTCATAAACTCATCCCTACCAAGTGCCTTATATTTAACCGTCGCATAAAGCTTGTCTTCGAATAAATTTATTCAAATATTACTATTATTATCCGTAGTGTACTCTAAACACATATCATATGGTGTTAACGTCCAAACCACAATGATAAATAATAAAAAGACTAAGATCTTTCAATCAAATCAAGCAGTCTTTGTTGGTATCAAAAATATCAACTGACTTGAGGGCTGTACTTATTTTGGCAAATAAATATATAAAGCACATATACATTCCTATCAGATTGTCTAGTATCGTGTTAATATTGTGACATTTTTTACATATATATATAACATTATTTTTCTTTTTTATCGATGTTTTTTTTATCTTATATATATATATATATATATATATATATATATATATATATATATATAAGATAAACAAGAGAAATATATATATATATATATATATATATATATATATAGAGAGAGAGAGAGAGAGAGAGAGAGAGCAGTCTACAAGTTCATGCACATGTCCATAACCCATGCCCTCTCACTTGGCGCCATCAGTTTAAGAGCTTATAGGTGACATGCCTAGCCACAAAAACAAGATGATAACTGCATAGGTCTTACTCCGTTCTCTCGCCAGTTCTGGTGTTTGCTAATAAGTACTTTAACATTCTTCTGTCCAAATTTCATATTTTTTTTTATACAACCAATTATTATGTTTAATGTACAAAAAACGATTTCTTATTTATCCATGACCTGTTTATTTTGCCGTAAGTCTGGTGTTAAAACTACTTTACACTTTGTAGCGAGTATTTTCAAAAATTAACAGAAGAGACTTTTTATCAAGGACCTAAAATGCCAAGTGGTAAGGCTGTTTAAAATTGTTTTATACCAATTTTGTCGATGGCTTGGAGATCTGAATGTACTATCTTCAAATATGATGCATTAACGTATATTGAGACTATATACATATGAACAGTTTATTAAAAGTATGTTTACCACAAAATGACGGTAATTAGAGTTAAAGTGTCTGTGGATTCGGTGGATTTAATAGGTGGGGGGAGGCAATCGTTTTCGAGAAGGAATAGACTAAAGCGAACCCAATGTGTTTAATAGGCCATTGATTAGTTAGAAGAAAGTAATGTTACTCTTGGGACAGTAAATAGTGTTGGGGTGTTGGAGACTAAGTGAGCGTGTGTGTGAGTATGTGTGCGTCAGTGTGCACGTGTGAGTCGAGAAGGGTGCCTTTTAGCCTTAATCTCGCCCTCAACCGGACCAAATGGATTTGTTCAAAGTCCCAAGGTATTTACCAGTTATCCCTTATCAATCCGCTCAAGTCATAGATATTAACCATCTTTTGTCTATTTGCAGTTTTATTTTATTTTTTGAATAAAACTGATTCGTATCATTTACAAATCATAAACAAAGAAATGAAAGCAGAAAGAAAGAATTTTGTGCAGTTACAAATCGCTATTCTCCTGAAGTTATGATTTGGAAGGTGTTCAGTATATTGTTTATGATTATGTTTCTTTAATACGGTGTAAACAAAGGCAAATAGCCGGAGTCATGTTGAATACATTGATTCCCACTAGATCAGCAAAGTTCAGCAATATTGGACGTAATTATGACTTGTATGGGTGACACCACACACCGTTAGAGCCTTCGGTAATGAGGCTTGAACATGGTTAATGGCTATTGAATCAGAAATTCTCCATAGCTTTGCCCTTTATTCACTACAGGAATAAATTAAATGCATTAAATTATATAAAAATGGATCAAATTATTCAAAGAGGTTTGCAAAAAATGTTTAAATACCCTGTCAGGTTTCCATCATGAATAAAAAACTGAAATCCAGGTAAAAGGAAAAATAAAAGATCTCTGGCTTTCATTCATGTAAAATGATAGGTACGCTGACAAATAAAAATTAGTACTCCTCCAATCCAATTAACAAAATTTTAATGGTGCTACATATTTAATTAAAATAAAATATATTAAATCATCAGAACATGTTTTAGTGACAACTATATAAAGACAAAAACAATATCTTAAAAGTTATTTTCATTCAAATGACTAACTAATTGAAGGTTCTAGTTTAAGCATATAACTAAAATAACTCTAAATTTATAGATTAAAAAAATAATTATTTCCCACACAACATGATTAAGGTATTCTATTTGACTGTTACTTTTAGCAATTTGTTATTTAAATCTAACCGTTTGATTAATAATTGTGGAACAATAAATGCAAATGTAGTGCCTATATCTACAAGCCATATTGAAAATAGCAAAACTCAAAATGAAACTCATACTTCGGCATGATGACGACTATCTTACGTGGAACTCAGTATAATGCATATTATAGCTCAATCTGAAAACCTCATGTGGAACATTTATGAAAGGCAAAATTACCAGAGAGAGGTTGGTTTAAGGAAGCAGTTGGTTCAGACTTCATGGATAGTCATAAATTAATAATCAATAAGTTAATATGGTTGAGATTTTTTCTGAAAATCATATCTATACCGTGGAATACTCGTACGTGGAATCACTATGGATAATAACTCCAAATCAAACTTCATTCTAAAGGGTAAATGACGATTAATCACTGATGTCCCTCCCAAGGTTTTAAATCCATTGACCTTACTTCCAATGCCCAAATGTATCATGTCATGTTGGTACCAGTACAACCAGAACAGAGTTGTACTTTACTTTATGCCGTATAAAAAAGATATAATATAGTTAAGGCCTTGAAATTATAAAATTATTAAACAAATTTCACAATAAACGAAGTAAAATTAGTTCCATTTATAAATTTTTAACGTACGTTTTTTAGGCGATCCAACTATTAAGCTCATTGTCAGTTTCCTAATATGTCAGATAAAGTCACTCGAAATTTCAGTGTTCCAATACTGCTTATTGTATTGAGTTTTGTTCAACGCCCGTATTCAGGACCCACCTTTTCGTCCCCGTGCCATCCAAGAGATATAATACGCTCCTTTTATATAGTATTTAACATTACTACACTGCATGATGTAAGATACTTAACTGTACAATATCAGCTGTCCAGTAGAGCAAAGGCCAGGGTCGTCCCTAGGAAGGTGTGGGGGTCCGAGGTACTCAACTATTTCGAGCGTCCTCCACCCATAAATTATTATATGTGCAAGATATTATTACATTATGCAGGTATTAGAAACAAAAAGGGCGTAAAGGTTTCAATTTTATTTTCATAGTTACAGATTTTCGTTTCACTCAGTGTCCATCATTTATTAAGAAAAACAAGAAATTCTTTGGTCAGCATAACCTTTCCCCACCCTCCCACCCATCAGGCCACACCAGTGACACAACCATGGGTCGGTCGATTTACGGGAATTTGCAGCAGCTGTAAATCTGACCTGCCACCGCCGACGTGACAGATTAGCCAGTGTAAAACTTAGTGACCTCGGTCATATGTCCAAGGTCGTCCCGCGGTGCCCACACAACCGCGGAATACGGGAGGGGTTGCCCCAGTTCATCCTAGCTAAGGGACAGGCCTGGCAAAGGGAAAACGGGTGATTCTGCAGATTGTCCTACTGCAAATTGCCATACTCCGTACCGTGGGCACTATAAAGTGACCTTGGTGACACCTCTTGATAAGTCATTTGGGATGGTCCATAACATTTATAATGTATATAACATTTATATATATTCCCGTTTTCTTTCTATCAACAAAGGACTCCCAGGTTCTTTTCACAAATCATTAAACTCCACTATTTATTAACTGCAGAATGTTTGTAAGGAAGGTTTCTGTTTTCCCTTGAAGGTCGCTTAGTCTTTTCTAGCATTCAATAACTACTACTTCTTCTTGAGGTTGGGATAAGTAATTTGTTTACGTTGCTCTATTTCTTACCGGAGATTACTTGCAGATGTGAGAATCAATAATTAACTGTTTCACTAATGACTGCAATTATGTTATAAAAGTTAGATCTATGTCTCCAACTTCTATGAACATCCTCAATAGTGACAGAGGAATCATAGTTCCATAGTTTCTCAACATTGCTGACCTAATATTTGCATGCACTTCCTATTGTGTACTCCACCATTTACTTAGATTTAATTAAATTTTGCCTTTTCCCCATTTTATAAATTAGTAAGAATTACTAATATTGTTAACTTGGTTTAGGTAATTTAGAATTTGATAAATCTGATGTAATAAAATTACAGGTTTATCATAAAATAAACAGTCTGTCACCAAACTTATCCTAGGAGTTTAGAGAACCATATTTACACTGAAACTACCACATAAATCATGCTACTAGAAATGTAGGCTACACTTTGCACCTTCAAGACCTGTCAGTGACTATGTTTTCTATAAGTTACGATTTAGTAGTTAATATTTTAACTACGTCCCGATTTAACGTGTTTTGTTGTGGCACTAGTAAGAACTAAGTAAACATGTGTAAATTCATCAAAAAATCACGTTGCAATTTTTTCAATACTCTCATACTTTTTGAAAATTCTTTTTAATAAAACAAACAAATAATGTTCAGACAGGGGTATTACTGTCTTAAACGATGGATTGAACAGTGTGGTAAAGAATAAATGTGTGTTCAACTAATAGCTTCTTATAAAGGTAAACTGCAGATAAGTTTATTTTTTTTTCGTTTAATAGAATTTAATTTCAATACTTGAAGGAATTTATGGATGGATTCTTGAATATGAAGGTGTTCTTGTTTGATTCAGCGTAGGGTTTTAATAGGTATGCTGTTATGTTTTAATAGTGATACTGTTATGGTAGGTTTTAATAGGGATGGTGTTAGGTTTTAATAGGGATACTGTTAGGTTTTAATAGAGATACTGTTAGGTTTTAATAGAGATACTGTTAGGTTTCAATAGGGATACTGTTATTTTAATATGGCTAAACTAATTAACTTTCCAGACTCTGGTTTTTTTTCTAGCCTAAGACTTAGGTATTTATTTTTTTTTTTTTGATCAACTGAAGTTTGTACTGAACAGGTGTAGTACATATAAAGAGCTTGGGGAATATTAGTTATGTTGTACATAACATGTTCAATGCTTCAATTCCAAAATCTTTTCACGCTATTTCATCTGAGTTGAAAACATATTTACAATCATATAAATATATGAGGCGATATTGAACTTGTGGTCAATCAAGTGATATATGACTACTTAATTTGGACTCAAGGCCCATAGTACCGTATGTTTAAGTTTAGGTTGATGAAGTTGAATATCAGATATATAAATGACAGGTTGATATTTTCGACAGAAATACGAAACGAAAAAAGGAAAGTCAAGAAATGTTGAATATTTTTCTACTGAAGTAAACCCATTCCTTACTCTCCAGGCATACACCCTTAAAATGAGAGGTGTGAAGATGGCTACAACGCGCTCCTTCAAGACCGTACTGTCTCTACCTTTCAGTGATTGTGTTCTTTTAATTTATCATTGAATAGTAGATACTTTAAGAACTACTTACGCAGTTGATTCAGGTGGCCAGGTTAGCTCAGTGGTTAACGTACTCTGAACTGATAAGATCGGGTTCGATCCCCACTTGGCCCTCGATTTATTCTTGTGGGAGGTGAATAAATCTAAGCACGTCGTCCCTCGGAGATAGACTTTAAACCGTCGGTCCCGAGCCTTACGATGTCAGGTACTCGTTAAAGATCCCTACTCTACGTACACTTGAGTTAGGCAAAATTTAGGACTCTCACTGTAGAATCAATCTTCATTGTGTAGTATCACAAAGAGCCAATGCTCGGCCTACGTATGTTCCCTTGTAGAACTACCACTGCAACCTAACCTAACCTACACAGTTGATTAAGATGTTATTAAATTTTTTACACATTAATATCAAGTTTGCTAAAAACTGACTTTCATATGTATACATACCTACGGAAAACTTTTCATCGTGTTTACAACTAAATTTGAAAAAACTATAATCCATAAATTATATAAAAGATTCATATGAATATATTCAAATTAAAATATCTCTAAAAAAAATTAAAGAAAATTTAAAAATACGATGTTTAGTAAAAATTTAATTTTTATAACTATTAATTAGAAAATTTTTCTCTGAGATTATAATTTAAAAGTGAAATATCTGAAGACGTTTGCCACTTGTTTATATTCTGACATTCACTTGTACATAACGCTGGTATTCTAACGAAAATTTTATTTGAGGTATTGTAATTTTAAGATGAGATAATGTTTCATTTCATTGCACTGCATTTGAAAAATTAAGACCTTAACAGTAATGAATAATGTAAAATGAATTTTAAAATTCTAATGAAATTATTAAATAACTGAACGTTTTAATAGTAATCGGTATATATTTTTCCTATTTTAATCATTTATATAATCATATATTTATGATAACTTTTTTCTAAATTTTGTGAGGTATATTCTTTTATTTTGTTATTTTTTATTGTTAGATTCTCTAAATTTTGAAAATGTTGGTGTGTTGCATTTATTTTTGTCTGATTGGAATATATTTATGCCAATTAATAAGCAATATCCATTAAACAGAGGATTAAAGGTACAATCCATGTGGTACCCCATTAGGTTAAGATATTTGACCACAATCTGGTACTCAGAAAGGAGGGGTTATTGGCCTACCGAGTACATCATATCTCTGCAATGAATTCAAAACTCTTATGAGTATTTAGAGGTTTCAACCAGCTAATCCTTCATTCAAAGTTAAGCTCTATTGTAATGATTTTGATTGCGTGTATTTGTGTTAGGTTCGTTTTGAAAGATGAATATCTATAAAAAGGGGTTTGCTAAAAAAAAATCACCACCACCACCCTCGACTGAAGGGGGTAGAAGCCTGCCCTATCACCTTATCTCCAAACCCTCCCTTACCGAGGTTTTTAATTCAAGTTTTTTTGTAGGTTCTAGTTGTCTCCAGGCAATATTTCCTGGTTGTTTTATGGAATCCAAGACTGACCCTTCAGAAAGTAAAGTGGGAAATTTAATAGCGATCCGAGACATGTGCTTCCAACTTGAGGCGTATATCATTTATTCCTTACCTTCCCCCATATAAGTTTAGTGCCAACTGCCCACTTTTGTTTTATATTCAAATTTTAAATTTCAGAATTACTAACAATAATATATAAATCTTTATGAATTATCACAGACATTTTTACAAAAGTTTTTATTTCAAATTTCTAAATGCGTAACCACAATAATCATTAATGGTTATTATTAATGAATAATTATCATTCATAATAACTATGTTCATGAATGGTTATTATAAACATGAATGATGATTATAATATTATATTTTATTATATGGAACATTATATCACATAAATAAATTTAGTAATTTGAAGCCAATTATATATTGCATTTCTTTTTTAAGCTCATTGCAAACGATGAGCTTTTTATGTGTGATGATTTTGTGTGTGATTATGACATGTGTGTCAGAGGTTAGATGCTGCGACTTAATCAGTGTATTAAACAACAATTTATTTGATAATCCTTGAGTTATTCTCTGTCATAGATTTATAATGCAGGTGCACCATATGGTTAGAGTTAAGCTTACGCTACCATCTTACGGCAATATCTATTGTTTTATCAATTAAAATTTATAATTTAAATGTTCATTTATGGGTTTAGAAATATGAAAAATTAAAAATAATTATAATTAATTTTTTAAAAAATTATATTTAATTTATTTAAATAGTAATAAAAATTAACTTTACACTAAAATTAAATTTTGTTATTCAATTATGATAATTAGAGTGCTTTTTTATTATTGCCGATTTCAAAACAACTGCATGGAAACGTATAGTAGGTACTCCTGCACCTTAGTCTGCGGATACTTATTTTCGTGGGGAAACATCACAGAAACGTATGTGCCTTCGATTCTTTTAACTCTGTGGTCATTAGAATTGTTTAGATTTGGCGTTTCAGATATTATTAACGGCAAAAGCAATATTCGTTGATATATTTATTTATGAATAAAAAACATTTATATATTTTTTAATAGTTCTTTAATTTGCATCTTAGAATGTAGAACGAAATACGTATAAGAAATATGTACTACTTTTGGTTGATTCATTTTAATGGAACTTTTTTCACACTTAGAATTCTATTTGAAATATTTTTTTATTTCCACTTTTTCTACCTAAAGTTATCAACTGTTATCAACAATAGAAGACGTCATACACGAGCTAACTTGTCAATAAATTGAACACTTCTTATATTTGGCCAAACATTTCAACCGTAGGTTTACACAATACAATGACTTGAGTAAATTTTATATACTCACATATTGACTTCCCATAACACGTTAACATAACAGTCAGTTGCTCTTGAAAAGAGTGGCTGGGCTCCGATCTAGGTTCAAGGTCTTTTGATCGCAACAGTCCTCATCAGAGTCTGAATTCTATTGATCAGTTTGAATCTATTTTAAAATGCCTTTATCTTACTGGGCTATTGGTTCTAGAAATGCTCCAAGCTTTTTTTTGTATTTTGTTAATTTTGATGGCAGTTGTTGTTTCTATTTTACTTTTCCTTAGTTAAATGATACATTTTATGAAGTTCATCTTCTGATGACTACTGAATAGTTGGTAAGTATTGACTAGTGTTGGATGGTTTGCTGTGTTGCTGGGATAATGAGTGAGTGTTATTCAAAGATTGCAGAGCTAATTAAGAAGTAAGTTCAAACTGTCTGAAGAGATTGAAGAAATTCTATTAATTATACAAAATAATACTTTGTTTAGTTTTCGTCTGTTTGTGAATATTTTTATCCCTAATAACTATATTGGAAAATTGCATATGCAAGTGTGTCCATTAAAATAGCTAAGAGAAAGAAGAGGGTTGAAGTTTCTTTGAGCCGAATGGGAGGGGGGTAGTGATTGTGTGTAGGAGTAGAGGGGAGGAGGCGCTAAACAAAACAAAGAGGCACTTAGAAGGGTGGGATACGTGCTCGCAGCCTCTGATCGCTTAACAAGAACTCAGCCCGTGCAAACTATGCCAATAGTCTCGCACACCCACCTTCAAACGAAATTCTCAAACCCAAGGCCACACACTCCTACTTTTTTCTTTCTTGCTTTGCTAAAAACTGATCGTTATCATCATTCAAACTAAAAAAAAATTCCTTCGATCAGACAATTTAAACATAATTGAGTTTTCTTGAACGGGTATGTAACAATAATATAGTCATAAATATTCCACAAAATGGAAATATTTTTAGTACATGAACATGAAAAAAGAATCAAATATTATTCATCATCAATAAACTGAAAATAAATCTAGTATTAAATTAATCAGCAATTTAAACAAATCGTATAAAAATATGGACACTTTTTTTAATTTACTATAACTAAAGTAATTTGTTTATAATTAAAATAGATTCTATAATAATGATTGATGTTTTGTGGCCTCTAGCATCCATGTTTGATATTGTAAGACTAAGTGAACAAAGTGGGTAGGTTTGTGATTAAGCAAATTTGGAAAGCACAAAATGTAAGAGAAATTTACTTGTTAGGGATTTTTTTTTATTTTTTGATGGCTTGATTTTTTGATTTTAGTAATGACATTCCTTTTTGCTAAGGTATAATATTTAAATTGAATAAAATGTTACTTGTTACTGAACAAAAATCGGAGTCATACATAAAAGATCCCATTTGCCAAGTCTTTCCAATTGCACTAAACAATATCCCAGTCACATTTCATCATAACTGGCAAACAGCAGAATTACCATTGCGATAAAATTATCATTTTATACCAAGTATAAAACATATCTGTGATTAAAAAAATTAATAACATTTTGTAGAGATAAAATTTGTATAAAATTGTGATTTTTATAAATTATAAGTTTGTTAATGTATTAAAATAAATTTACAAATCGAAAATAGAATAGACATGCTTCTTCTTATATCGTAACAGTTATAGCAGATTAATAAAGTGAGGACATTTAATCAAAAAATGTTTCTGTAAAGAAATGAAACAATATGGAGTTGAAGAGCTTATTACACTTATAAATATCAACCACGTATCTCCACCATTCAAAACAAAAGATTATTGTAATATCAATGAATGTTATAAATGAAAAAATAAACTGAGTGAACTGAAATACTTACTACTTACTTCTTAATACGTGCTTCAAAATCCTTAATGCCTCGATGTCCCCGGTACAGATTTCCCCGGTGCAGCTAAGGGCCAAAACTGTTCATGAATGAACTAATTGAAATAAATATGATTAATATATAATATAAATTAACCAAGAATGTTACATGATTATAAATTCCTTTAAATATACTCGTATTATATTTAAAAAAAATTCAAAATTTATTATAATATCATAAAAAAGTTATTTTTTATTGAAATAATCCTATTAAAATATATTTAATTAATACAAATTTAATAGTTAATTATTAAGATAATTTATTCAAATATCTTTGTATGACTAGTAAACAAAGAAGTTCATTATTTAAAAAATAAGCCAAATGATAAAAACAAATTTTTGAGAACTTTTAAAAAAAAGGGGTTTTAAATCATTTCAGAAATAAAATAAATATACGTTTCCTTAACTATTAGCATAATAGTCATTCAAAATATGAATTTCTAGATTTTAACACATGTATATAATAAATAGAATGAATTGTTGACATTTTTATGATGATTTCCTTT
The DNA here is from genome assembly GCA_026182355.1 of Hermatobates lingyangjiaoensis. Taxonomy (NCBI): domain Eukaryota; kingdom Metazoa; phylum Arthropoda; class Insecta; order Hemiptera; family Hermatobatidae; genus Hermatobates; species Hermatobates lingyangjiaoensis. The sequence goes on from JAPFBL010001927.1 coordinate 346,993, forward strand.
TAACGAGTCCTTCTTCATCAAAGTTTAGTTGTAGTTTAAAATTAAATTCAATTTTTTTTAAAAAAAATGTGCTTCTTTATTCGTTTCTGGACATGTATTGTGGTTTAGGATAGATTTTCTATTTATTCAAAACTATAATATATTTATATATAGTATATGTAAGAATTTATATGTCAATCTTTTAATATAAATGAAAAAATCACCAAATTTGATTACACAAAAAGTAAATATTAAAAAACCAGTGGAATACCATTTACTGATAAATAATTTTACTTTTGTAATAATGAAATCAGAAAATTGAGATGTTACAAAATAAAGGAGGAAAGCTTCTGAAGCGTTTGCTATATTAGATTTGTTTATGGTCGACCTTCGTGTAGGTGGCGAGATTATTAAATTGACAGTGTCAACACAAGGGAGGTGGTAGTTAGGGGTCACACTAAGAGGACCAAAAAAAAATCTTATTCTTTGGTCAGTGTGTGGCTAGTGGTGTGTATGAGGCTGTGTGTGCTTCGTTAGAGTAACTGGATCTGACGTTCTTGTTCAACCTTCAGTTTATTAAGCTTCCAACCACCCCGGCCATCCACCCCCAAAACCACGATAAAAAAAAATGGCACAAATGCCTTTCCGTTAGGACTTCCTTCACAATTGTCGTAAAAGAAATCATTCAGTATTCCCAACCAAATAGGCTAGACAATTACATTAATTATAATTACCATCTAAGTATCAAAAAATGATAAACACCAAAAATACAATAAACATCAGAAATAGAAATCAACGGCTTAATATTTTTGAATTTCTCTGTGGTTTGGACGGTTGCATATATAAAAAACTTCCACTTTTACTTTACAAATAGAACTTTACAAAATTTACGGAAATTTTGCAGTAATTTTGGAAAATTCAGAATATATTCTATTTTAATCAAGGGTGCATTCTGAAAGTAATGACTTATTGATTTTACATAAAAACTGATTGCACAACTTTTGAACACGTAGCTTATTTCTCATAGAACATTTTCTTCTCTGCTACTAACAGTTAGTAAATATTGTTTTTTAACTACTTGTTATTTAAACTATTGTTGTTTCTACTAGCATTTTGTCATACTGTGGAAGTAGTTGTATGTTTATTAAAAAGAATCATGATTAAATAATGAAGCAAATACAATTGAACATGGACTACTGATTAAAGAAAGGGGAGCAGAATGGCAATAAAGATGGCATTGTTTGCACCAGATGGCAGTGGTTGTGGGAGGAGGGGTAACAAGTCGGAGGAATTGGTTCATGTTGGATTATGCCGGGTCTGTTAAGGCGAAGGACCAGTCTCTAATTGACCACATTTAAGCAGACCTGTCGAGTGTGACAGGGAGGCGATGAGACAAATCACTTCCGACCACCCTCCCACAGCTTCCCTTTTGATGTTAACTCTAATTGTGTTGACATCCACAATTACTATGCAACATTGCCACTACCAGCATCATTTCAATTATCTATCCTTTCTAAAGAAAGAAAGAGAAATAACATTTAAAGAAGAATTAAAGATGAAAGAAAACAGAAAAAAGGAAATCGCAGCAAATAATACAAAAACAATATCTTTATTTTTAATAAGTTTAATCATACTCATCAATTTTCAAGTACAACTTGAAAAAAAATCATTCAAAATAATTCAAGCTTAGCATACAATTTTATTTATTTGATATAATTGTTTAATCAACGAGTAGAAAATACTTGTTATATATATATATTGTCAGATCATTCATAAAAATATTATCTTTGCACAGTTCACGCAACTTTATGTTATAACCTTATAAAGTTTATTCTCGAGAACAAATAAAAAAAATGAATATGAATCGATAAAAAGTTTTTCTTATTGCATACTAGAAAACTACAATGACAGAACAATAATATATTTATGAAACTAATTCAGCAGCTCTTGTTAGAACTTGTGCTATGACGCTAAAGTCATTTTACTTTATTCTATATCAATAATTCATGTTTGTTACGTTTTAAGTATGTCCTATTTGTTGGCACATGGTCTTTTAGTAGGAGTGTAATCTGTCTTTATTAATCAGACAGAATATATTTTGTAAAAAGGAATTCTCGATATTAGTTCTCCTTCAGAGGGGTATATAAGATAATTTCTTTGTTCTGATCAAAGAGGTAATATAATTATAGTTGACTCCCATTTAGTTCCCATGTAGTTGAACACATTTCTTATAGTTATCCTAGGACTAGAGGAAGAGACAATTCCTCACTTTCTCTGTCAATGGCCTGGTTTGGCTCAAAGAAGGAAAGAAGCATTAGGAGAATATTTCTTTGACAATCTTGAGAACTTAGCATTCACTGATATCAGGGATCTGTCTAGATTTATTGTTCTCTCGAGGTGGTTCGAGTGGACCAGGGACGGAGGAGAATTACCCCAAATTCTTCTTTGTGGTATCACAAGGGGCTGGCTTGCGGCCTATGTGTGTTCTCTCTTGGGATGGCCACTGTAACCTAACCTAACCTAATCTATCCTAGAACTAAATTAAATTAAATACATGTTAGAATGGTTTACTATGTTATGATACAATTTTAAAAATCTATTATTAGTATGCTTGTTAAATTTAAAAGCTGGTATGCTTACCAAAATATACGTAGTTAGTAGATCTTATAATACGGAAATTTGTTTTCATCAATCTGTACTTAGTGACCACAAAATTCAAAATCCATGTCTCTAATTTGCTGGCTAGCATCCCGTTATTGTAATAAAAGGAAAGGAAAGTTGTTATGAGAATAAAAAAGTTGTAAAACATATTTAGAGAAGGTACAATTTAGTTACATCTACGTATGTTACATACACACACATACAAATTATCATATCTATATGATTTATACATTATGTATGTTGTTTATAGTATTAATATTTTATCTACATGTTTGAAGCTATTCTTTAATCTTCTAATGATAACATATGGACTTACATGGTTTCATATATACTTATTGATACTGCACACACAAAAAAATGTTGGTATGTTCCAAATGAGAGGATGACACTACTTGGCGGTTTTTCACTTATCCTGGCAGGTTCTAGTACCTATTAACCGTGATAACTGAGGGATAACTGCATAAGCATGCCAAGTGAACGACTTGTATGGTCTTATAAAGGAATAGTTAAATGAAAATAGTAATGTTGTATTCAGTCATAAGTTGTAAAAGTTGATCAGGAAATTAGGTGAAAGTATATATGTAATAAGAAGATTGAGGCAGAGTGATAATAAGATTAATAAACTGGGCAATTTTCATGGAGGTTTTATTTGCTATAAGTTGTTTTTCGTGCAACCTTTCACCAATCGATTTCCACTTAAATAAAGTTTGATATCCACATTTCTAGTGTATAAAGTACTTATCTGTAATATGTATACATGTACTCCGAACAGTGTGGGTACAGGTCTTATTAATAAGCGCACCTCCATCACAAATCGACTACTGCAATTCATAGTGTAGGGAATGACCACTCTGTTGACAAGAACTGCAGTCAATATTGCAAGACCTCACTTTCCTAATTTTCCGCATTGGCTCCGCTCCAGGTACACAAGGTTTTATCGTTCTAATCAGTATTTTAGCATTACGATTGTCCCAATAAAGTGGAACCAGTAGTTTACCATCTGTATCATTTACAGTTTTCATTTCTGCCAAATGTAAGAGAAGTTTTAATGATTTCCTCTGTATTGTCTATTCTTTAATAACAGGTAATATTTAATATAGAAGTGAAAAGCTCAAATTCTTGTGTTTGATTTGCAATACTGTTTGAATAATACCAATCCAACTCTTTGTTGAACAAACTTGTTCAATGCCTGAAGCAATTTTACCAATTTACTAACAGCATTAATGGTATTTATAATTAGTATTCAGTCAATATTTATTTTATTGCGTAATACACAGCATAGATAATTTAAATATGTACATATCATAACAAAAAAATTAAAAGTGGAAATATTTAAAAAGAATATTGAATTGATATTGCAATTTATTTAATTAAAATCTGTTACGATCAAGTTGCTCCCCTCCGGGCTTTGCGTAATGGTTGGACCTTCCCCTTCTGAAGCAATATTTTATCCTGGCAATGATATACAACTGTTGGACGCCTAGAATGGTCACATTTCAAACCTCACATTTGGCCAGCCTGTTAATCTTACACTGTCAACTATTGTTTTTCTTCTTCTTATAGTATTGGAATATCCTTAAGCAATCATTGTTTGTTTAGTTGAATAAAATATATCATCAACACATATACCTAAGAATTGACTTATGATTAACATTTAAGCACCTGATATCAGTTATATATAACAATCATAGAGAGGACCTTTCATTCTGGGCCACGCTCATTGTCAAAGTGCATCTGGGCAATTATTCACATCGACGATAATCAGGTGTTTTCTTTATTATTCAAACAAATTTCAAGTGACTAGATTATCCTTTCAGCAATAACTTTCTTTCAATTTATAATAGACTTTTACTTTCTTTTTTTTTCGTATTCTTATTTTACCCTATAAGATCGTATTCTTATTTTACAAAAATTGTATTATTGCCTCTTTTAACACTGTAAAAAATGGTCATTTTTATTGTTTTTTCTTCTCAAAAAAGACCTAACCCATTATGAATTCTGTGATCAGTTCATCTTCTTACAATTCAACTGTGCAGAAAAAGATTGTTTTACTCTTTAGTTGTTTCTATAATTTCAATGATTAAACATAACCACATTGCTTTTTTGTTACACCCCATTGAAGGGTTAAAGTCTACCTCGCTTTAAATGTTCACATTTCACTCACTACAACCCCCATCATGCAATATATAAAAAATATTTACCCCGACTGACAACTAAAAGAATACTTTTACACAAATTTATAGTTCCTCAAAAATTTTGAGGCACTACGGTCATTTGAAGTTATCTTTTTACACCCTCCCTCCCTTCAAAAACATCTTTTCCTCAGAGATCTGAGTTCTGTGAACTTGATATTTGTATTGTTTAAACACACTTATTGAGAGGTTTGTGTCGCTTATTAACCGGGACAGCATATTTAGTCAAATTCATTTATACTCATGTGTCGTATGTCTTTTTCGTACTGGATAACGCGTTTATGGCTCCCATTTATAACTTTTTCTCGTTTTAATTCTATAATAAAAAGTATTCATAAACTTCCTCTCTGAATTTATTGTTAATATTGACTAATACATAAGCAAATGTCTATATACTGACACTTCTAGACATATCTTATCATTCGCTTTGAAGCAATGACAAGATCAGTTGTTTATATATATGTACACAACAAGATTTCAACGTAAGCACGTGAAATAAATGCCAACGTCCAAACCCTAAAAAGAAATAAGAAAAAGGACCAAAATCATTGTTTTTCGTAACGAGCGATCTTCATCAGAATCAAAACTCAGTTTTCAAGACCGCTTGTTACTGTCGAAAGATCTTTTTCTTTTTTCTTATTTCTTATTGTGGTTTAGACGCTGATATATATACATATATGAACAATTAAAAAAACCGATTTCACAAACTAAATAAACTAAATTCACGGAAACGAGTTACATAAAAGAGATCACGAAAACTTACTACTGTACTTCAGTTTCCTCGTCATAAGGTAGAAAGATGTGATACAGTTTCGAAAACAATTGATGAATGAGTAGTAACTTGTCTCCAAGGAATTAGTCTTTGTGATCTCTTTTGTGTTTCTATTTAGTTTATATGTATTTATTTCAACATTATGAAATTGTGGTCAAACACGACTTTGTAAAACAAAAATACATAGATAATAAAAGAGAAGAAAATATTGTACAATAATTTGGACGACAATCCATTATCAGGAGAAGAGGAAAAGGTAAGAATAAACAGAGAGATATGTGGTCAGACAGGGAGTTTGAACCTGAATGTGGTTTCCAACCGTGATTACGTAACAGAGAGTTCAGCACTAGCGTTACTCGCGTGTTGAAACCTCGTAATAAAAGTAGTTGGTTAAAATCAGATTAAAAATGAAGACTGAAGAACCAAGAAACAAACGAAAAAATAATAAGATGAACTGACGCTATTGGTAAACCAGATTTCAAGATAAAATTATACTCAGATGTCCTTCATAAAGTGCAAATTTATGTCATCGAAAGGCACTTAATTGATATTTTGAACTTTGATGCAGTCATTGATGAGGAGACTGTTGTTAATAACAACAGATATGTTACTTACTGCGCTGACCAACTGAAACTCTATGGTCATTGAAATGAATGCTTAAGGCAGTTAAAGGGACGAATATAGAAAGTACATATTGGTTACACTTCTGTCTGTAAACACAGCTTTGGAAGTGCAGAGCTTATATCAGAATAATAATAATAGTGGTCATATATTTCTCTCAAAAATTACCCTCTGTTAATAAAAGAACAAATTTCTTTTATTAACTTGTGTATATATATGTTACAATAAGGTTTTTTTTTTGTCATTGTGAAGCTAGACCTACTTGTGTGCATAGTTCTCTCCCAACTCCATCCATTTTCTCGAGGGACTCCGCTGTTTCCCAGGTCCTCTTGTTACTTTAAATTCATCTCCCATCTTGTTCTTTGTTTTATCACTTCTTTTCTAGCTTCACTAGGACACCACTCCATAGTCATTTTCACTCAGAATACAAGATAGCAATTACGAGCGTTGAAAAAGAAATGTTAAGATAAAATTATAAAACGTATTAGGCAAAGATGTCGGCAGTATTCCTTCACAATCCCTAATCTACCTGCAGAGTATTTTTAATCCATAAGAAACAAGTTACCCAAATGTTGAGTTTTCTAAAGCTAGGGTGAAATGAAGAATAAAGATTACGACTTAAAAACACCTAGTAAGAAGGCAGTCGCAAGTAAACGAGAAGTTGTATGCTTTTGTTTCGGTTGAGGGTGTTAATAGGTGTTCACAAGTGTAACATACTTGTCACAAACTCATGAGTACAGCCTTGTTAAATATATTGACTACTAATTTTGTAAATAATTAACTGGCTTTGTTAGACATTACAAATGCGGTAGATACTTGCGGCAGGATAATGGGGGGTAAACAATTTTTAATGAAAGAAAGATGGCAGCTATTAAAGAGAAGATATTAAGGGCGATAAAGTTGTTACAAAAAGATGTAGTATATGCTCTGTCGCTCATGGTTACCTAGATATCAATGAGTGTCAAGGAACTATAAGGGTTTATGTAAAGTTGATGGAAGACTAGAGTATTCGGACCCTTGGACAAAGTTATCTCAAGGAGTTGTCACAGTGAGGTCAAATTAAAAATGGTCGACAAATCGCCTTTGCAGCATGGATTGGTGGACTAAGATGATCTGTATCAGTCTATTATGGCTTTAGATTTCTCTGAAGTAATGATTATTTGATTTACCAGTGTCTTCTACCTCTCTGATTCCGTCAAGTTTTTTTATCGATGTCTTGTAACCTCCAGTCAAACTTCTTTTTTTTTCACTAAAGACAATAATAATTACTTAAATGACATTTTTTACGTACTAACAAAAAAATTTTTATGAACTTTGAGCAAAATTTTGCTTATCATCAGATTTAACTTCAGGGAATGAATTAATCATATTAGTAAGGGCTCTGGCCATTGTATGCAATATATAAATGTAAATGGAGTGCAATTTCACTCCAAAGTAATTTTAAACAGCTGGTATCTATTAAAAAATAGCCAAATAAAAGTTATAACCATTGTTTTATTTTTACAAGTATTTTGAAGGTTTATTGTTAGCATAGTATTTTATATTAACATTATATATAGTTTGTTGAAAATAGTAAAGCCTCCTTATCTTTTTCGAAAAAATATATCGAAACGTTAGCACAAGAAGGAGAAATTTATTTCCAAGACCTAGCCCTCAAAAAAACTTACATATTACTGTGTTGAATGAAGAGGTAAAGAACTATTTGTGAATATATATATATTTTTTGCGCTCCGTCTTTCGACGTGGGGAGATCTCTCTCACTTCGTCCTCTCTTCTAGTCTACTCCTGATGACGAACAACAATTCGAAATATTGAGAATTCTGTAGGTTTGCTTTTTATTCCTCTTTCTGTGTTCTGCTTTGTGTAATTTAAAGTTATATATGTATGCAAGCCTACCACCCGAGTCTTCTGCGTGGTAGATATACTCCTGGGCTTAACCTCAATCGTTAATTGTTCCTTCTTTTTTTTTTAATTTATTTATTTATTTACTTTTTCTACAAGTAGTTATTAGTTTTTAATTTTATTTTTAACTAAATATTTTTATTCATTTAATTTTTATTTGGCTTTTATTTCTTTATTTTCCTTGTCCCCCTTCCTCTGAAAGTTGGCTACACTGTTTGAGTGCTTCTGTTTGAAGGCCAAGCCAGTCATTATCAGCCTTTGGAGCGATTCACATCTATTCCTGACGACGAGGACATCAAAAGATAGTAGTGAGTTCAGTGATTTCTTTTCTGTGTGTTATTTTGAAAATTCTAGTTTATATATATATTGATAAAAGTATCGACCATGGAAATGAAAGAAAACTGTAGTTTATCAAGACTTGGTCAGTTTTACAGGTGCAAATTAAATTCTGATTGCCAACGTTTGGTTTTTATTCTAAAACCTTTTTCATAGTCAGAAAAATAGAATTTTGAAACAGAAAAACTAAGTATTACATTAAAAATTTTTATTGTAATACTTAATTTTTTGTTTCATAATTTTATACTTCTGCCTATAAAAAAGATTTTAAAATAAAAACCAAAGCGTTGGCAATCCGAGCTCAATTTGAACCTGAAGGACTGACCTCGTCATGATAAACTTTAGTTATATATATATAAGATTTTATTTAAATCATTTTTAACAAAGGGAATCTACTTTAATATCTTCTATTTTGTATATTTATTTTGGATTATTTAGAGTAACTTAATCTCTATATGGTTTGTTATTTTTTTTTAAATTAATAAGTAGAAAAATAGATATGAGTAGGACTTAAGGGAGGGATAAGGAAGTAAAGAGTTCTTAAAAGAGTCAAATAAAAGAAATACTTGTACAAGTCTTAGTAATGTCGAAATGTTTATTAAAGTCTGGAGGGGATTGTTTGATATTAAAGAGGGCTGTGAATAGCCAGAGTCTAAGAGATGAGAGGGAAATCATGCCTACGTCTCAAACACCATCCACTCTCATTCATAACCACCCAACTACATCATTATATGCAACTTATTTATATTTTGTTATCTTATATGTGATTAATAAATCTTGTTGGGTTCATAACAGTATATGGTAACACAAACTATTTAAACATATTTTTCTAAAAATAATTCCTATAACATATAAGTTAATTTACTAAAAGCAAAAAAATAATCAAATTTTTAGTATAACCAAATTCTATTTCTTTAACTATCCTACCTTATTTATCGAATGTGTTTTATATTTTTTGATATTAACTACAGAAAATTATAATAACATTAATAAACAAGGGTTAATGTTATTGTTACTATGTTCTACACTGTTCTCAAACAAGGCGTTGTCATTTACGTTTTTTTTATTTTTATGATCTCCTGTTTGCTGAGTTTAAAATATATGCTCAGAATCAACAAAATATGCAACAATTATTAGGGAAAAAGATAAAATATTGTAATACTTTTTCCTCTATATATATATATATATATTCGTATAAATAGGCAGCAAATCTTCTTCTATACAAATGTTGTTGAAAACCATAGCGGCTTCAGTATTAACGATCTTTATAAGTAAATGCTCCTTTTCCTGAACACTTTGCGATGTTGTACAGTTAACTGGTGGAGTAACTCTCCCAGGACATTTTATAACTTCACTGTTTTAAAATACCTTTCATTATCTATATCAAGCTTTCGGCCTCACTGGCCATTTTCGGGATAAGTAAAACAATATCTGGCACTAAAGTAAAATGAAATAAAATGAGAATGGAAAGCAAGTGATAGAGAAGACTACAAATAACAGGTGATACAAGGAAGGTTACAACTCGCTAGCGACCCAAGCGCTCAGGAGTTGAATTAACAGTATCACTTCTTATAAATTTAAATCTAGGGTTAATATTTCTAAAACTAGGAATGACAAACATATCATTAATTTGACAATTTAGTGAGAGGATTTTTTCTTTAATATACAATGCTTCCAAAATATGCAAATGAAGGGGGTTTTTATTAGTAATAAGGACAGAAGTTCCATTCACTAGCATTTCCCTCGTTAGACGAGTACCATGTTCTTTCCCCATATGCATCTTTGGTGCTCCGGAAGATAGATGAAGTGTAAAACGCCTCGATAACTTCGTTGCAGTCATCCCAATATATCGTGAGGGAAGGGATTCGCAGCTCCCTTGGGTGCATGAGAATTGATATATTAAGTGATATATTAAGAATAGATTCACCTCTGACAATAAGAGCCCAAAGACAGGCACGAACCACAAAATATTCTAAAAGAACCAGTATACTGATGAATATAAAACTGATGAACGTGTCTTGGAAGGTATTATAAAAAGCCATGTTAAATGTATTAAGCCTGAGGATAGTTTGACCCTGATAACCTACTACCAAAGCCCTTACGATTACAATGCACCTTTCTGCCAAAATCCCATACAACTGCACTCCATAAGACAAGACTCACAAGAGAAATGATTGTGAATTCCACGAAAATTATCGCTAAAAAAAGAAACCATGTTAAATTACAAATATTAGAAGCATTAATAATTCAAGAAAAGCAGCCAGCCATAAATATCCCACTTAATAATTCTTGTCGAATTTTAAAACTATTTTCTCTAACAGGCCAAACCAGATTAGCCAGGTAGTGATTGAGTCCAACCACCCTGCCTTAATCCCCCATAATGCCCCGTGACCCAGGGCGATGTCCTCTGAACAGTCCAATAGTAATCCACCTCTATTTATATATATAAACTAACAATCCTACTTTTATTCTCCTGATGTCCTGATGATGAGTGTGGTACATTCGAAACATGTCGACTAGCAATATTGGTGATAAGCTTTATAGTTTTAATGATGAGACGAGGAAGGAATTCCAGAAACTGGAGAAATAGTGTAAGAAACAGATACAAGCCAAATATGGGGCGTTATTTAACAATATATGTTTAAATGAAGGACTGCTTCCAACTTTTACAAATCACCGACATAGAGTTTCATGAATTTTACTTTTGAGTCTAACTCACTTTTATAATACTTTAGTAATTAACCATTACTATGTTAGCAAGAACCGGTGATATTGGAGAGCCCATAGGTAATCCAAACTTTTTTTTATATATAACTGCATTAAATATAAAATATGGAGCTTCACAAATAAGATTTAGAATGGATAAGAATTTCTCCTTTGTGATGGCAATATGGGTATAATTTTTTCCCATTGCTTATTTATTAATTCAAAAGTTAAATCAATTGGCACGTTTGTAAAAAGAAGCACATTAAAATTTAAAGAAGCTTTGACGAATGAAGTACTAAATCACACTGTAATAATGATTTCTATAGATGTGCAATCACTTTTTACAAAATGAAGCCTGTTGTAAGGTGGGACTCGTTTTTTCAGGCCACCATTACATGGATTGCATTAGAATGCTTGTAATCTAGTTTTTTTATTCAATAATGTAATACACTAAAAAAGATTGGACCCAAAAACTAATATGTTTTTTTTTTCTTCATCATTGATGCTCTTAAATAAATAACCCTCTCTATTATTACCTAGGTGGCTACATTTTGTTGATTAATAAACTCAATTCATTGACTAACATTTTATTTTATACCACTTTAGCATTAATATCATATGTAATAATCAGTTAAGCATACAAGAAACAAAAGTTGTTTTCAAAGTATTTTTCAGCAGCTGGTTCTCTTTAAACATAAATGTTACACAAGAGTTATCGTTTCTCGAGCCAGTATAAAACTGCGGTTCCAAACGAAACATCAATTCGTTTCTCCTCCTATACTTTGTTTAGGTATAGCTTTGCTTGTAGTCTAAAACAACTTGAATATATTGCTTCAAATCTTCATTAATGCACTGGAAAATACGGATCCATGTAATAAAACTGGTACTTGTTGAAGGGTGTAACTTCCTCAGGCTCTAATTTAGGTCCCCTTCTTAAATAAAAATCTTACCAAAACACTTTTTTAAAAATGATTCAAGTGTTAAAAATGACTCCTTTAGTTTTAGTTAAGGTGAATTTAAGTATGGAAATAAATCAAATAAAACAATTTTAATATTATGTGAAGCATTTTCTGGTACCTGAGAGACCTGTGTGTGTACTAAAATGCTTGACTTGAAAAACAGAGGTCATTAAATAGTGTTTGTTTTTTGCTTGCTTCTAGCACAAATAAAGGAAATTAACTTTATTAAATTATCAGTAAATAAATAAAAGAAAGCAAAAAAGACTAAAGTTTATATAATCTTTCCGATCACATTATAGGCATACGAATAAGACTTTGAAGATTGCAAAGATCCTTCATATCAAATATTCGCTGGCAACCTCCCCTTACAGATGTTCTTCTCAAACAATAAAGTTATGCAAAATAAAATAAAAATATTAAATATTTAACTACAATATTGATAATCCAATGTTTACTATTTAAAAAAAAAATATTGTTATTTATAACTGGACTTAAATTTTGTTTATATAAGAGGCCATTTAATTATAAATCAGGTTGGGCTAACTATTATTTTTCTGACTGTTGAAGCACTGATTGAATTGGAATACAATCAAGTAAAAGTGATAAAATATTTTCTGTTCGTCATCAAACAACAACTGGAGAGAAAAAAGTATTGGAAAAGGATTAGATACTGAGGGGGGAGGCACTTGCAGAGGGACATGTCCCCTTATTTCCAGCTTCAACTGATCCAGTCAATCTCTTCTACTAGTTATTTATTACCATTCTTTAATTTGAAATGATTTATGACAAGTAAGAGTTGATTCTATTGTAAACTAATAATTAGTTGCCATTATTATATCTTGTGAAGGTATAGATTGATATTTTGGATATGGCAATGGATATTCTATGTGAAAGATGGAAAATCCTGTACAAGCTGTTCACTGGAGAGAAAGTAAGAAGTCAATTTGAAGCATGTACAATATCAAGCACTCTTTAAAAATCTCCACTCTAATAAACTCGATTGTTTTACAATTTTAATCACTGATGTAGAACTAACGTGGGAATGTAGTTCGCCTTCAACTAAAGTTGGTGGCAAATAAAAAATGTTGATATAGCTTCTCGACCACTGATATTTTAAATTCACCGAAGGGGTTCTTGAGGATTTTGGTCATAATTGAGGATATATGACCAAAACCTTCAAGAACTCCTTCTGTGAATTTCAAATAAAAAATTGTGACAAATAAAAAAATCACCACTAAAGGTAATGATTATAAATTTTGGCACTAGAAGCAAGCAATAAAACAAATAGTGTTTAATGACCTGTGTTTTTCAAGTCAAGCATTTTAGTACACCATAAAATTTAGTAACCAGAAAATGCTTCACATAATATTAAAATTGTTTGATTTGATTTATTTCCATACCTAAATTCACCTTAACTGAAACTGAAGGAGTCGAGAACACTTCAGGCCAATCAATCATTTTTAAAAAAGTGTTTTGGTAAGATTTTTATTTAAGAAGGGGACCTAAATTAGAGACTGGGGAAGACCCTTCAACAGGTACCAGTTTTATTACATGGATCCGTATTTTCCAGTGCTTTAATGAAGATTTGAAACAATGTATTCAAGTATTTTTGGACTACAAACATAGCCTTACGTATCCGCTGCAAAGCATAGGAGGAGAAACGAATTGATGTTTCGTTCGGAAACGCATTTTTATACTGGCTCGAGAAACACTTACTCTGTGTAACATTTATGTTTATGACAACCAGCTGCTGAAAAATACATTAAATACAACTTGTATTACTTGTATGCTTAACTGATTATTACATATCATATTAATATTAAAGCTGTATAGAGCGTTAGTCAGTGAATTGAGTCTATTAATAAACAAATTTTTAGCCAGCCAACTAATAATAGAGAGGATTATTTATTTAAGAGCATCAATTATGAAGAAGAAAAGACATTAGTTTTGAGGTCAAATCTTTTATCATAATGTACTGCTATAAAATCTTTTAAGTTTTCTGCAGTTAATTATTCCCTTCAGGGTTAATTACTCTGTCTTTCTACCAACCACCAAATTATGAGTGATTAATTGTCATTTTTTTTAAAAAATGACCTTTTACAAACAGATTTTAGGCTGACAATGGGTAATTTTTTATTTCCTCTCGTAAATAATTTATGTAAACAAACTAACAGATTACTAAATTACTGAATGGTAACTAATAATTTATATTTTGAAACTAATATAATCCATTTGTTTATATCCATCTTCCTTCTTGTTGCTCATCATAGTTCACGTGGCAATTTAAAAAAATGTATGCGAATCGCTTTCATAAAACTCATTTGTACAGTTATGTATCATCTTAAAGCAATATTAGAGTTATAATTCAGGATTATTAGTATACGCAGCGTGTGTTAGGGTGCTTATTTAAGGACCACCTAGTGTCCGCAATGGTTGGTCGTCCGGAGTTCCCGAAGTCACCAGGTAAGCGAGGTTGAGCCTGCATTATAAATTTAGTTGGGAGTAGAGTAAGAGTGCGTGAGTGTTGATATTAATAAGCCAGATGAAAGAGGGTTTCTATGAAGCGCTAAGCGGCTGATAGAGGCCTCATGAAGGCTCTGATAGCGAGTCGCTGACTTGGCTAACTTGGACAAGTCGTCCATTCCAAACAGAGTCCTTGCTTCTCTAACACTTTATCAAGCTTTAGAAATATTCATTAGTCCTCTCAATAACAATGCTCCTTATCTCATTAACATTTATCAAATATTATTTGATTTGTGTTGCTTTTCAGTGGGTCATGTCAAGTGATATGGATTTAAAGGACTAGTCAAGGATATATATACGCACAAAATATACTACTACTACAGTACTCTACCATGTCTAAACTGCTGAATTTTACAGCTAATATCTCTCAAAAATAGAAATTTTATGTCCTCTCAATTAGCTGAAAGAAACATATTAGAACAATTTCAGAATAGTGGAACAATTTTCCGTTTAGGAATGCGCTTCATAAGAACTCTGTCATATTAAGTCAAATTTATATGGCATAAAACATACATTTAGAGAAAATAGGTTATTTCTGCTCATTAGATAATATGGGTGTAAATGCCAACAGATTTAGTATTAATGCTCCATTAGGGTACCTTTTATATTTGAAGGCAGCATGAAGTATATTTATTTGCGGTTACATTCTTTACAGTGATCAGAAACCCATATTTCCATATACTGTGTTCTCGTTGGCACAGTCTGAAAAGTTGTGTTGGACAGCTATAACTTATGATTGTATCAGAAAGAAGATATTGATGACGGGGATATTTATAATATATATTCAAAGATCAAACCACAATATGAAATGGGAAAACAAGACTAAGAGCTTTCAACCATAACAAGCGGTCTTCGTCAGAGTCAAAAACCCAACTGACGGAGTGTAAAAAGATACTTCTGTTTTCTTCAATATGACACTGTGTCTAACATACCTTATTGTTAAAACAAACTTTAAGTTGAAAAGGGTACTTATTGTTCCTGCCTCTTTGATCACTCTATAAACTTCAAATAAATAGCTAGTGCAAGATTAATTTTACGTAGTATTGCATAATAAAAGCATCATTATTGGCACAAATAAACACAAAAATATAACTTTTTGTCCTTCTAAACAGTGGAACCGTTGGAGATCCTACAGTTGTGGTTCCCATTGTAAATGGTTGCTACCAGAGGAACCTACGACCGACACGTACCCTACTGAGGCTCGCAAGGAGTCAGATGAAGTTGGTTGTAGGGCTACTGACAGGACACGGCTGCTTCAGAAGTCACTTGAAAAAGCCTCTTAAGAGGATCGACAGAGTGTAGACTATGTGAGGAGGCAGAAGAAACTGCAGAACACAAAGTTAGAGACTGCGATAGAGGGCCACAGACAGTTACTTCCGAATACAAACAGTCGGGGTTTGAGTCCGCTGCATACCTTAACAATTTGGTGAAAGGAACGGAAATCGGAGAACAGTTCTAGACACTGATCTGAGTGGTTGTACTCAAACATCCGATCTAACTAAAATACTGTAAGGTTTCACGTTCTTGTCCCGCAGGGGAATCGCTTTTTGTTCTAAATATCTGTGTCCACCTGAACTCATTTATCCGATTAGTTTACTTTAATGTATTAATATTTTTAAACGTTCAAATAAGTCATAAGTATAACTAAATTCATTTTCAAAATTAGGAACCAACATTTTTAAATAATCAGCAATCTATAATTAACTGATATTTAAAGAGAATTAAACAAAATGAATTAAATAAATATTAATAGCATTTACAATAAACTGTTCTAAATAATTAAACTCTAAATGCAAACTAATGAAAATAATATTTATTGAGTTGTTTCACTACAATGAAATTACTTAGTTTTACTATTTCTGATGAACTCTGTAAACTAACAATGAAGACAAAAGGGAATAGAAGTAAACTTTATATAACTTATTAATAACTCACCGGATGACAGTAATTGAACCTTTCATTCCATTTAATAATTTGGTTAATATCCTTCAATGAGTGTAACTGATGTTACATTTTAGTTAGGCTTACTTGTCTGCAGTTCTGTCCCTTAGAGCGAACCGGGGCAACCGCCCTGGGCCCCACGCTTGTAGGGTCCCTGCGGATCGACGGTAGTGACCTCGGACAAATCATCGGTACATTTGTTAATCTATCATACAGGCGGCAGGTCAGATTAACAGCTGCCTCAAATCGACAGACCCATGGCTAAATATAACCAAGATAATAATTTTCTATACAGGTATATCTATAATAATCTGTGTGGGGGAGGCCCCGCAGTGGTTGAGTTGCCCCGGGCAACGCACCTTCCTGAGGAAGGCCCTGCCTGTCTAATTTCTCTTTAACACTATAATAGTCTTTAATTTGTTTTAAAAATTTGTTAAATTTAGATGACTACATTAAAATAAATCATACCATAAATGTAAAAAAACCTCTGATAAAGAGGTAGATAAAAAATATTGTTTTCTGCTAAAACTGTCAAAAGAGATAACATTATTGAAAAAAAAAATTACTAAATTGCATCGATTGTTAATGATTAGGATAAAACATTTTAATTATTATTCTACGTTTAATTATAGGAAAATTAAGCGTAGACCAATACAGATTATTATTTTTACAATAATGCTATGAATAGTTTTAGAAAAAAAAATTTGTTATGGCTTATCACTTTTTCAAATCGTGTTTTTTTATATCTTTAATTATCCCTTCTATTATTAGGGCATTACTCTTTCGTATATATTCTCTAAAATTGATTCCCCACTAAGAAGTGGTTGTGTTGATGCGGCTTGCAGCTCGAGTTACACATTAATATTCCCCTTCATTCTATTCAAGTTCACAATGTTTGATCAACTTGTCATGAATATTAATATTTTCAAATCAAGTCTGGTGAAAGTATAAAACTGAATATAAAATCATTTGTACATAGAATTTTATTAAGGCTAAGTTTATGGATAGATATATTTTACGAACAAAACACAGTGAAATATCAACATTAACGATTAACAAATTGAAAAGCAGTGGTTGAGTGAAACAATTTTTTTTTGGATAATTACTATGCGGGTGCAATAATTTTTTCCCAAATTATTACTCTATATCAGTTACAATCAAAGGTTGACTTACTTTACAAATCACAACCATTTACAGACTGTTTTAATAACAAAAACAGTCAATATATAAGGTATTGTACGTCATGTTTGGGTGAAAAACACAAAAGTGACAACACTGTTGGATAGAAATAATAATAATCAGTGAACATTCGTAGTCTCACAAAAAATATTGATAGTTTTGACCATTTTTTGATACAATATTACTTCTGTTGTTTTTTTTCTTTCTCCTTTGTATGATTTTCACTCCATTTTATTAATTTTATTTGACTTATTATTATATAATTATTTTGTCATTATCCCACAGATACATACCTTAAACATCGAGCACGGCAAGAGTGAAATCGAATTTGTCAAAGACCGATGTTGTAGTGGGAAATTTAGAGTTGACGCACTACAAGCGTAGTCTTAGAGTTGACGAAGAGTCCCGCAGGAAGACAGGGCGGTACAGGGCGCTCTTCGCTCTTCGCACCTCCTGATGACGACGATTGTCGAAATATCGATGTGAGTTATGTCTGTGTCTTTCTGTGTGTTTCCTTCGTTTTTTATTTTATTGTAAAAAAGTCCGCTGGACCGTTTCTTTTAATTGTATATATATATATATATATATATATATATAGTTCACACAGGAAAGAGAAAAACAAATAAAGACACACACAAAAGACTCACAACGATATTTCGACAGTCGTCGTCATCGGTCAGAAGTAGTCCCTTTGAGTAGCTGAAGCTAACTGAGTGGTAGGCCGAATGCAAACGAACACGCACGCACTCTGCCGGCCGCCCTAGGTAAGCTACTACCTACAGAGAGAAAAATAACTAAAAAGGACAAATAAAAGCAAAGAAAAATAACAGAACGAGAAGAATAGTAAATGAAGCAATAAACGATTTAAAAAAATAAAATAAAATAAACAAATAAATAAATAAAAAAATAAATCAATCAATAAAAAAAATAAAGTTAATTAAATTAACGGTACAAGTTGAGGCCAGGAGGAGAGCGAGCTTTGAGAAGACAGATAAATGCCTCCTCTGAAGCTCTTAAAGTGACCCGGGAAGACGGAACAGGGATATGATTAAGGACTTGGACCCGGAAGCAGTGATTAAAATCGAGTCCATGGGAATTAGAATGGATAGCAATCCGTCACCATCCATATATATATATATATATCTGATATATAATATCGACCTTCTGTCGACATTCCCAAACACCTTGAGCAGGCTGCGGTGTGAAGTGGTTCTTCCAAAGCCAGTGGTTCTTTATGTCAGAAGATCTCTTGTGGTTCTTTTTCTGAAACGATATCTGACAATTCAGCCTTATTCACATTATTGTAAACAAAATATGGTAAGCATGAAAAAACAAAGCGAGATTTTGACGGTTTTTATTTTTGAAGTTCTCTAAATTTACCATTTTTTTTTATGTTGCCCGTCAGATGTTGAGTGTGTTCAAAAAGTTGTCAATAATCTTCGGATTTGACAGTCCTTGATAAAATTTAAGGAATGTATTAATTTTTTGTACAGAAATGAACCCTACTCTTTTTCTTTTGTCAATATTAAAACATTATGAAATATTCTATCATCTCTATATCATATAAATAAGTTAGTGGAAGCAATTTCACTTCTCTCTTTTACGGCTGTTTTAAAAACCTGATATTTAATATTTACGACTGCTTTAATATTATTATCAAATAACAAAATTTATGTGGATTTTGGGTATCAATAAATACCTAAATGAAAAACTAATTATTTCCATCTGTTTTCACCATGAGGAAATCAGAAGTGGAGAGGAAGCGAGAGGGCTGTATTCAGATTAGCATGTCAAAGCTGAGTCTCGTGTACGACGGATACAACGTCACAAACTTGTAGACAAAAAATCGTACCTTCAACAGATATATATTATTCATTATCATTCTGCTCACAATGATACTTTGTAGAAGAAATATCTGTATTTGAAGTTAATATATCTCTTAAACCAATTGATATGCGCCATGATTGTTAGCACATAATTATAACTGAATTAGAATTATTGAATCAATGATAATAATTCACAGATTTTTATTCAAAGAAGGTATTTCTGTGGAAGGGGAAGTGATGAAGACTTTCCTTCAACTGGTGGAGATTAAATTTAAGTGAGAGGGTTAAAAGTTAGGGGTGGATGTTGGTGATAGTGGAGTTTTTAATGTAATTGAAGGGAGGCTGGAGTAATTGATATACTAAGGGTGGTTTTCGTTGAGGGGCACTTAAGTCTGAAGCGAAACTGAATGGCATCAGTATGATATAAACAGTTTTCGAGGTCCCCATTACAACTGAGCTTGCTGCACCCAGTTTCTTTTAAACTGTTGAATTATTCAACACCGACTCATCCTCCCCCAAAACCCCTTTTTCAACCCCTCTTTTCCTTTTAAGTTCAAGGAATCAAACTCTTCAAACCACAACAACCCCTCTGTTCCTCTTCACATGTATTTAAGAATAGGGTGTCGTTTCTGTCTCCCAAACAAGGAAAAGGTGGACCTGTCGATAACCCTCTATCACATCAAATTCTCTCACTTTTATTTTAGACAGCTGCATGGGAAAAAGATTGACAATTTCCAAAAACAACATCGAAAATTGAAATTTAATCACCAACGAGGAATTCGGGTATAAAACATCCAGAAATCACGTTAACAACTTAACTCCCATCATGAATCTACTTCAATTATACAAAGCCCCTAGCTTATTGTAAAACTCATTCCAAACTTATAAGACAGACAATGTAAAACAAGCGATGATCCTCTAACCTTGAACACCTTTTTTCAGACATATAAACGTTTTTGTTATATTTTATATTACGTTAACCCAATCAAGTATACAAGTATGTTAGTTTATAAGTTATATATTTTTACGTAATTATGTGGTGTACATAATACATGTGTACCCCACCCATCCTATTGAATAACGGCCAGACCTTTTAAAACTTATTTTTTTCTTTTGACTTTCTAATTAATAGCAGTAGTAATTAGTAGTACTAATTAAAGCAATAGTAATTAGTCAAGACTATTGTTTTTGAAGGACCCTTGTTTACATTCAAATATCCAGTCACTCAATCTCACTCTGTCTTCCCGTCTCTCTCTCTCTCTCTCTCTCTCTCTCTCTCTCTCTCTCTCTCTCTCTCTCTCTCTCTCTCTCTCTCTCTCTCTCGATTTTTGCTTCTTATATATATATATATTTATATTTATATAATAGCTCTGACGAAGACCGCTTGTTGTGGTTGAAAGATCTTAGTCTTTTTTTTCTTCATTTTATACTGTGATTTAATGACATATATACATCCACTCAAATATAATCACTCAGATGTTGTATGTTCAGATAATTATGTTCATATACCAGTTCAAAATTGTGTAGTTTTTTAATATTTTTCAGAGTCTCTTGACTGTATTAAAATTTGTTTCATTTTTGTAATTTAGTTATTTTACTGAATGATTTTGTGTCCCTTAGATTTCTTTTTAAAAATGTTGTTGTTTAAAAGTTCATATTACTTTATTATAAGTAAAGTATAGTCATAAAAGATTTCAATCTTTTGAAATCAAAATGTTTTGAGGTCCCAAAAATCATTTTATGACGTTTTATCGATGATGTTTGTGTGTGTTGGTGAGTGGGTTGGTGTATATCCAAACGTTTGTGGGAACGCTACAGTCCACAATCTTTGATGGATCAAATTAATATTTTACACAAAAAATTAGGCCTTAGAGTTTAGATCTGCCCTATTGTTGGGAGCAACTATGTGTGGTGAGAAAGTTACTATTTTTGTTAAAATTTGTTTTTAGAAAACTTTTTTAACCTTCCAAACTACTAACTCTAGTCTTCAAATTTTGGTATTATCATCGAAACAACAAACTTAATAACAGAATAAACCTTAAATTTTCAAAAGATCAGGGAATATTTTTTTCAATGAAATTTAAACTTTTTGACTTATGATTCCATCTTCAAGCTTACAAGCCATACCGTTTGCCAGATCAAAATTAAATTATATCTAAACATAGACGACTATGTGGGGGATCGGTTGAGGTAATTTATATCAACGCTACATTAACCAAAGGGACGTTATGGTACATTGATGATGAAAAAAAGTCCTGTTGACGTTAAACCCCTTAGTAGAAAATAATAAAATTTGGCCAACTAAAGCGAGGTAATCGCCTTGAAGAAGGAAGATTTTTGCAAGCCATACTAATAACCAATAAAGATGAAAGATAACTCTTGAATAACAGTTTTGATGTTGAATAAAAAAATTAAAATCCAAACTTTACATCAAAAAAGAAAACGGGAACTAGAAAGGTCATACACTCGTACGGTAGCGTGCTCACGAGTTCTCAGACCTCATCAGTCTCATTAGATCCTAATAATAACGGCTTTTCTGATGTTTCAGATCAATGGTTTAAAATTTGTTATCAATTAGTAAATGTTTATAGCTACAACAAACAGATGAAATCATAAAATTGATTGTCTATGAGTTGATAATACTTTACCAGAATGCATATTCTAATTCATAACAAAAATAAAACAAACAATCAATTGGCTGTCAAAAAGTTTGATATTATGTTTATTTGCAGTAAAGTTGAGTGTAGATTTTTAAAGCTACTCTAGATTTTTTTTTATAAATAAATTACTTTTATCTATATTTATCTGGTTATTGATTACATGAATTAATTTTTTTTCTTTTATTTGTTTCAATATTCATATGTTTTAATAATTTCTAGAAATAATATCAAAATCTGTCTTCTGCAAATATAAAAATCAACAAAGTATAATTTGAACATTGAAAACTGACCCATTCCAGAATTGTTATATACATTGTAGATTTGTATAAAATGCAATACTTCACAGGTAGTAAAGTTCTATGCACAATTCACTCAATTGCACTCTCTCCTGTATTAAAGAGAATGATGGTCGTAGAGAAGGAAATGACACATTTATGAATGTCACATAAGGCCTAATGAGAGATCACATTGGCTTCAGTTACGTCATACATAATAAAATCTAGTCAAAATAAGAAGAAAGGGATTGTGAAAGTTGAAAACAAGGAAAAAATAAAATAAATCTATAAATCATGAAACAATTTAAAGTTTGAGTCGAGGGGAGACACTGCACCAAGGAAAGACTACTCTAAAACCATGGATCTGAACTGAAAACGACATCCAAGCTGACAAATACAAACTAGTAAGCAAATGAAAAAAACAATCTCATATTAAACCCATCTTCTTTTATTCTCAACAATAAATCATTGTAATTATTAATCCAATTTAACTTTTGTTTCACTCTTCCAAATTTATCAGTATTGTACTCTTATTCAAATTCGTTTTGTATCATTGTTTGTTTCATATTTATTAGGGCTTATTTTTTTATGCGTTCAAAAAACTTCGGCGTATTTCAAGATTTTCTACCTGTCATTTTATTGGATTGTTTATCAATGATTCTACCTATTCAGTCTTGCCCCAGGGGGAACTGAGAGAGACTTGACAATGAACTTGATAACTAGAGCCCCAAAAAACATATACAGAAGGTTCACAACATGATATTAACCCGAGAGATGTTGGTGACGAATACAAAAATAATTAAAAAAAGACAAGAGCCACCAGAAACTGGAAACTTTAGAAACCCTATTAATACAAAAAGTGAAATGACATTTACAATAGTCAGATAGAGAATAGCAACCAAATATTAAAAAAAATTTTAGTTTACAACGGTAAAGAGAACCTTAGCAGGTAGTCATTCAAACCACCAGACTGCCCACTCCACAGAATTATGAAATAATTTATAATGAAAACAGCCTGTCTTCAGTTTACTTATAAAAAGGGAAAAAAACGCTCAAAAAATTAGTAACGTCCTGATATTATGAATGGAGAGTACTATTTGAAGCATGCATTTATGTATAAAATAAAAAGAAACTTTTCACAAAGATCAAAAGTCAAATTACAAAGGAAGAACACATGAAAAAAACTGGCACCCTTACTCCTATATTTCAGTTGCATGTAAAAATGTTTTCTTGAAAACACTTGTAAGCATCCTCCATCTATGACTGATGTTTTCTACTTTCAAAATAACTTTCCATGGCCAATACGTAAAAATAGAAATGAACAACAAAATTAATATCTTACTTAGGAAATCATTGAAACAATTATATTGTCATATTTTCTGTAAAACTACAAGTGCAAGCCTAGGATATTATGTAAAGAAATGTTTAATTTTTTTTTATTGTCACTATCTTTATTAATGCAGAACAGAACTAATATAGAGAATTAAAGAACGCATTACATGAATTGTTTAAATATTTCCACAATATAAGAAAAACTTTTTTCCAACATATTCATACGGTAGTTTTTTAAAACACAATTCATATTCATCAAAATGAGATTTTAAAGTTTTTACAATTATGTTTTTCTTATTCAACTTGACAATAGGGCATCATATTATAATTTAATTGGATGCCTATTAGAAACCTTAGTTTGTTATTATTAAAGTTAATAATTGCAGATATCATCTATACATAATTATATCTATACTATATGATAAGCTATCCATAGTAATCAAAGTAGCTAATTATAAAAGAAAAGTTCCTATTTTATACAATTAGAAATGTTATAGAAATAATTATGTCACTACCGTTATAAAAAAAAAACATCCATGGAGAATTGAGAAGCAGTTTTACAAAAAATCATTTTAAGAAACTATTACATTTGTTTTAATTAACTTAATTACATGCAGTCACTATATTTTACTTGAATATTTAATAAGCCCCTCTTATTAGGAAAGAAGTTAAATTTAACTGCAAAAAAATTTAACCTCAAACAAATTTAACAAGACTAGTATAACGAAATAATTTAAATAGATAACTAGCAGTAAGGTAATTCTGTTTTTATCACTAGAAAAATTTCTTATTTATGAATTTCTTCATAACTTTATGAATTTCTATTCATGACATAAATCAAGCAAGTTGGACCTTAAAAGAAAAGGCTACATAATCTATTACTATGTTAGACACACACTAAACAAAATTTGCAGAAAAGATAAAAGTCTATGTATATTGTTTTGTTTCACCTTCAACAGCTAAATTTTAAGATACACAATTCAAGAACATCTTGTAATTTAGACTAAACAAACAACTCTAAGAGTTCAAACTTTATTTTAATAGTTTAATATCTTAAAATACTCTTGAAATTTGTATTACAACAACAATTAATGGTTGTAGAAATCTCTTAATGTGAATTAGTTCATTATCTAAAGAAAAAGCAGTAAAATTATTTTAAATATATTTGGTGACACTATTTTTTAACGATCAAATGTAATTATACTGTATGTAAGTAACTGGTGAATGTTTCAAAAGAAACCGATTATTCAAAATACCATCAATACATCCCATGTTAACACTTGAAATAACTAAATAGTTTGGATCTCGAGATGAGAATGATATAATTTATCAAGTTACTTTTTATTATAAAGAGTTGGATCAAAAGAAGTGGATGAAAAAATAAAGGTGAAAAACTTATTATATGATTTAATTCAATTAATATTAAATATTCAAATAATATGAAAAAATAAATATAACTCAAGTTAGTAACAATGTAAATGACTAAAGAATCTAAATAATATAATTATCACAAAGACCTGACTCTATTCTACAGAAGTAAATTTAATAAAAAGGCACTACTAAAAATAAATTAGAAACAACAAATTATAACAAAGGGGTCCTTACTATAGATTGATTGTTATCAAAAAATCAGTTGGGTTTAATTAAACTGCTTGAAAAGTTTTGATAAACTTAGAATATTTTGAAAATTATATTAGAAAAATAATTCAGTAAAATATTACCATTATATTAATTTAAATGCTATTTTATTTAAATCCAATGAAAATATGTATTTAAATTTAAGAGAATGTCAGTAATAAGAGATTAGTATATATACTTTTCAGATGATATAAATGGTAAATCTATTTGCAGATAAATTTCACATTTCTGTTGTAAATGAATTTAGATTGTTTAGTATCAAAATTAAGTAGAATAAGAAATGTTTATAAATTATTAGGAAAAAGGTGTATTTTTCTAATGGTTCAAGGAGACTGGTATTTCAAATAAAAATGAAAAAAGCATGAAAGACACGTCAGAACACTGAAGAAGTTCTGACTTCATTAAATAACGAATGTCACTAATTCATGGTATAGAATACATTAACATGATAAAAAATTAAAATATTAAACATATAAAGAAACATAGATATAAGCCCAGATATAATAAATATAAAACAGAATTTCCAAAATAACGTTTTTTGAAATGTAAATAGTTTTCTTATTTTCTATTTAAATAAAGCTAATAATTCAAAAAGTTGAATGTGCTTTTTCTGAAAATATATTTATAAAAATAAATAAATACTGATCTGTTGTGTAAGACTAAATTATTTTTCTATTCTTGTTGAAAATGTTACATTCTCATCAATTACATACAATTAAACATCTATAAAATAGGCCACTCTCAAAATGTTGAAGACAGTTTACATAATCAACATTATCTTTTTTTTTTATAATTGGTCCTTCTTCCCAGACCACCGAGAATGCCATGCTAATAGTTTTCGGTGAATCTCAAAAAGTCACAATGCACACACAGAGTCAGCATGCTTCTGAAAACAACAAATAAATATCCAAGAAAAAGTTATGAATATGATGAGAAAACTACTCGTCATCCTTTATTAAATTTGCTATTAAGTGGAAGACATACTTAATTTTTATTTCAATGTCTTTCAATTCCGAATTGGTATGCTAAGTTAGTGGGCATTGCATTCATAACCAGATTTATTGCTTCATGAACGCATTATGAAAAATTTTTAAATAGAAATTATTTAAAATGAAATTTGAATAATAATGTTCATTTATAACTAATGTATGATTTTAAAATTAATTTTTTATTAATAATATGATATAGGTTTTCATCTAAGGTAATTAAATCCCAAATGTCCTCAGATTTACTAAATATTTGTACTTCTAATTTGGACTCAATTTATACTTAAAAATGAGAAAAACAATAAAACTACCATACTCTGCTGAACATTACCTGGGATGTATTGTAAATATTGATTTTATAAAAGACATCCTGATATCCTAAGACTATGAAGTTGTTTTCTATGACTTTGGCTACATGAAGTTCCCTAAATAATTTGTTACCCTATTTTGAATATGTCTCTTTCTAGGTATGTAGAATATTCATGAGAAATATTTGAGATTATAATACAGTTGCAACATTTAGATAAAGAACAAACTGTCAATTAATAAAATAAATACCAGTAACCCTGCTGTGAGACATGAAAAAAGGAATTATTTTAAAAAATAAAATTCATTAATTAAGTAACTTTATTTATTATTACTTAATAAACCATAATAATAAATAATATCAATAATAAATTAATAATTAATTAATTAAAGATTTTTTAAATTCCATTTTCTCGAGAATTGATTTATTTAATTTTGAATGTTTGGACTAAATAATAATATTTTAGAATTGATGATTGAATTAATGAGTTGTTATTTTTATTTTGTTAATTTATATTTTGTTAATTTTAATTTATTATAATGCACTTTTCTTCTACTGGGTAATTGTTTACATTTAACAGATTATTGATATATATTATTTTATTTTGGATAAAGTTTGCGTAATTTTGGTATTTCATTTTTATTTGAGTTGTGATTTTAACAAAGCGCATTTTTTTTATTTTCAATATCTAATCTCTCTCTAAGAGATTTATAAAGAGATATTAATGGATTAAGAGGTCAGATCTCGAATCATTCTTTCCTCTAGCCTTTCATCGACTGATGTCATCCTTAATCTAGTTTGTGTTTCAGTCATTCTTCTAATCTAGTTATTTCAACTGTGCTTCATCTTTTAAATCATTTTAATATATTCTTAGTACTTTTATTTACAAATTACAATAGTAAATATTTTCAAACAATTAATAATGAATATTTTTATACCATTTATAAGAGGACACTCGTAAATTTTGTTAAAGAGGACTAAATATCCTTTAGCTTGAAAAAAATATGTGTAATTAAAATAATTGTAGTTAATGAGGACTAAGTTATACGTAGGACTAAGATTAAGTAAGCATAACACACAAACATTAATTAAATAGTTAATAATATATACTTCTATAACTAAACTAAATAATAATTCTAATAATTATAATTCTTGTGTGTGTGTGTCTGTTTGTGTGTGTGAGTAATGAATGAAAAAAATATTCAATATTTTTGAAAGATAGCATATCTTTGCAAATTCCTTTTAAAAGAAGTTATTAACAATTTAAATTCATATACATTTATTTTATAGATTTTATTCATTAGATATAATTTAAATTATAATATTTTTGTTTGGATGGATATTTTATATTCTTGTATGAGTTTAACAATTTCTATAACTTTATTACACTTTATTCTATATAGTTATCTAATTTCTAATTTATCGTCGTCTAATTTCTTTTATTTTTTATCCTTGCCAAATCTAGCACGAGAATTTTCTCATAAATATTTGTATGATTTTATTAATTTTTTTTCTAATTTAAGGGATATTTTATTTGATTATTAATCTTTAGTAGTATAAATGCAATACACTCACTATTTCTTGTATTAATTTTATTCAGCAGGATCTATTTCTGCTTATAGTTTTTATTTTTGTCATTTTTATTATTTTGGTGATTATGAGAGCTAAAATAACTTAATGATATCTAATGGAGAGTTTAGAGCTTCTCTTAAATCCTTCATATTATTTGGAAAAAGTTATTGTCATTCTTATTATGAGAATTGCAGTTGTTTTAATTAATAAGAACTAATGTAAGAACATCTAAACATTAGGCCAAAACTAAATAATTTTTTTTACTTTTTTGTCTCTCAATCATTTTGCAGTCCTTATGATCTTAAGGAACCTATCAAAAGGCTGATTATACTTTCATATTATTACATATTATTTAACTCATATTTGAATAAAATAATTACGCCACTCCTATAAAACGGAAATATTAAATTGCTTCTTAAAATTCAAAATTTTTATACACATTATACTAATAATCCGAGATTAGTAGATAACAGTCCTTTAAAAAGAAAGACTGTTATGAAAGAAATATACTTGTACCTTAATTGAGTTCTTCTGCCTAAAAACGATTGTTATAGTAATAGTAATAATAAATCCCATTAGGAATAGTGCTGTTCTTTTCAAATGGAATCATACAATGATTGCCAGTGTTATAATTAAATCCCTAATTGGGTCTACTAAATCATATACTGATTTCAGTTTTTATAATTCGATCTCTTGAGTTAATATTGATGGTATTTAAAATTCGTCTACTTGAATTTCTGCAATGGTTACTTTGAAGGTTATTAGTTTTATTGTTACGGTTATTATTATAACTATTTCGGACTTAGTCATGTTTTATTAATATTAATCTTAATAACTGTTTGGAGATTATATTTCTTATTATTTCTACTGATCAAAATCCAGGATCGAATTGGATTTCTAATTGTTTAAATACATACCATAAATGGTATTAATATTTGTAATGAGATTTCTGTTGGGATTATTTGAGCAAATATTTTTTTTTTATTCATTCAGGTTGATATTCATATAGTCAATATGTTATGAGAGTAAACATTTAAGGTGTTCATTTATTGCAACAGTTCTACTGTGAACAATAAAAAATAATAATCAAAATAACTAATCATTGCAACCAAGAAAATTAACTGTTAAAACAATACATATCTTACCTATAATTGGCATATATTCTTTACAAATGTATATCATACAAAAATACATTTTTGGTATATGAATAGAAATAATTATGGATAATATTTTAGAGCATTAAAATGAACGACATAATAACTTATAAAATTAGTTTTACTGTATTATTTTTTTAAAAACATAACCTTCTTTTCCATGTACACTGATTATCACTGAAATAAAAAATAACAGCAAAATCAAAACATACAAACATTTTGCAGTATACTCTATACGATACATCCATCAATAACATACATGATTACAACTTACAACATTGTAAAAATAACCAAATACACTTGAAGAGCCATGGACCTTAAATCAACATCATAATAAATATAAAAAAAAAAAATTAAAAAGGAACGTTTTCAGGTACTTCATTGTTTTTTTCGTCGTTGTTATTATCATAATATTTCCTTACTTTTGAACTTACTATTATTTATAAACAGAAAAGTAGTTTAACTAAGCTATGATTGTTATAATTACATGGTTATGTATTTTATTTATTAATACTGGTTGAATTTCCATTATTTTGATTGAAATTGTGTTAATGATTGCATTCCCCGTAGTATTACGATTATAATATTACCTTTTTCTCTTATAGTTTTTCAAAAATAATTTTTCATTATTATTATTTTTACCATCAATAAATATATATGATGTATTTTAATCATATATCTCATTCTAACTTAATAACTATAATATGCCACATTATATAATATTTAATTGGTAATGAAATGCTATTTTTTTCATATTAGTCTTATTAAATACCTTCTAATTCTCTTAATACTTTTTTTTATTATTTAGAATATTTTACTTGTATGATAATAGTTATAACAGTAAGAGGAATAATTTTTTGCTATAGTTTTATGACTAAACTAGCAAACGTACCCGTCTTTGACGGAATCAAAAATTCTATTATACTTGGTATTCCAAAATATCAATTATTCTATATAGAAATTATAGAATAGTAGAAAATACCATTATTAGAACAGTGTTAAACAAATGCCTCTGTATACACCACATTAGCTGTCTGTCCTTCAGGTTCACGGAAGAACAAACAGTTGGAACCTCTGACTCTTGAGCAAGTAAACTATAGTTGACCATGTGAGAAAAACTTGGTCTCGCTAACTTGAATTGCTGCGTTAGATAAAGTCTCCCTTTGCGACTTATTTAACGTCATTGCGAAATAGACTCTGACTGAATCAGACTCCCCAATACCACATCCAGTCATTATGTCCGCCTCTATGGCATATCTGTGTAGAGCACGAACTCAAGAGTCGTGTCCCGTTGCACAGTTTTGGGGCACTCATGTTTCGTAACATGAAATTTGTTACTGCTACTAAATTGCAACATGATTGGTGCTCCTACTTTAAGTTTTTACTCATGATCAGGCAGTCCAGGAGAAATAAATTCAGAGTCAAGAAATTCAATTAGATAATAAACTGCTTCTTCATCACTAATCCAATCTCTTTACTGACTCGTAAGTTCTTTCCTCGGTAGAACTTGTTTGTTGATTTTTCCTACCTGTTCATATTAAGAGTTGAGAATTGCTAGTTTACAAAACTATTTATTCGTAATAGATAGTACATCCTCAACTCTGGGAAACACCTTTTCAAAGATGTCAAATACGCAATATATTCATATGCTCCAATGAAATTAAAATCAACTAACAATACCTACTTGCCACACCTGTGTATTTTCAAAACAAACTTGTCTGTGAAGTTAGGAAAATACGCTTAAAGCCCTATAACTTCGTTTCTGTACTTAATTATGAATCTTTTTAGAGCCCATATTTTAAGTTAGGCATACACAAATCCAGTGTCAAAGTTTTAGCTTGCCATGTCTTATGGTGGCTGAGTTTACTTGTGACAAAGGTTTTTGCTTTAAACGTCCATAACTTCACTTCTACGTTGAATTTCCAAATAATTCAGAGCCTATATTTTAAGTTAGACCTACACAAATCTACTGTAAAAGTTTCAGCTTTATATGTCTTATGGTAGCTGAGTTTACTTGTGACAAAGTTTTGCGGACAAACAGACAAACCGACAAACCGACAAACAGACAAACCGACAAACCGACAAACCGACAGAAATTTTTCTAAGGGTGGATTCGGTTTCTCCAATGTATGACACGTAAAGAAAACTTGAAATGAGTCAGTTCCAAGCAATGTACAGACAAAATCATTATTTTATTTATATAGATTATAATTTCTAAACATTTTTTATGGATAGTTTTTTAATTAAAATACACATTTCAATTTAACTAAGTGAAATGAAAAGGTGCTGCCTCTATTTTTATTATACTTATAACAATTATAATTTCTTTTATAAATTATCTTGTTATTTCTATATTAATTTTGTTAGAAATTTTACAATTCTTTTTAAGAATACAAAATTATTTAAATATTGTATAACCTTTAAAAATTGTTGAATCAACGCTATACCTCAATTCATAGCGTTATCATTCAGACTCAGTTTTCTGTTCTTATCAGTAATATTTCTATATTAGTATTGTCGTCAACAATAATAATTGTTGTATAACTATATAATATATTGTTAAAGTTACAACCATAGAACAAGACAGAATATAATGTCACACAAGAACAAGAAAACAATATAATATATTGATTTATTATAATTATTGTAATTTGTTTATCAGCATTTAAATATGAACCTAAAAACTTTCTTTAGCATATTTTTCCAAGCGTGCTGGCCATAAAATTTTGATTCTATTAAATGAAGTTATTTAGTTATTTAGGATCTAATTGATTACATATATAACCTATCAAATATATGATTAGGATTATATATTTACATATATAACCTATCAAAATAAACCTTGATTAAGACATCTTATTTGTAGAATTTTAATTTTATAGGGATAATTTTTGTTTAAAATTGTTGAAGTTATTTTTATTAATTTGAAAGTATAGAACATTTCTGTATATCTAGGTTTGTGAGCACTCTGATATAACTAAGCTGGTCGTACTAATTCATTTGATTATTGAAAGGTGAATTTGGTAATGCAAGACAGGGTGAATCTAGCAGACATTTATTTATGAATTATGAAAAAAAATTGCCATACTTTTTACAGACAACTGGACAAGGTATAATTGTATATCATTTGAGGCCTAACCTATATAATGTACATATATTTATTAAAGTTAAGTATTGATTGAAACAAATGCTTTTCTGGCGAACACTTGTTTCTTTAAAGCAATCTGGAATAATCAAAGAGGTTTGTCCAAATTATTTTTTCTTTTGTTTTTTTTTTTAAATGTAAAATTAGATTTTTTGTTAATTTTGTTTACTTTATATATAACTTTCATTTTGAGAACAAAAACTAGATAATCTCTTATTTACTTATAGTTAATACTTATTCTCTTAAAATTAAAAAAATTGGCAGTAATTTAATCTTTTTATAGGAACTTGTCCCTTAATGGATATCCACGAATGAGTTAACTTTTATTTTGTTTGTATATCGGTACAGTCAAATGTTCTTCAACTTTTTTTTCTATTTTTGATAGTGTAGAAATATTCATTCTGTTTTTTCTATTATTGTTCCAGTATTAAATAATACTTAAATACCTATTATTTTCTATATTTCTAGATACCTTTCAAGAAAAAGTTGAATTGAACAAATTCAATTCAACAAATTTCAAGTTCAATTCAGCTGATTGAACAAAATATTATGCGATATTTTTAAAATCAGATAGCAATAAATAATAAGCTCTTACAATGTTGACAAACATAAATGGAACATGGGCTATCGCTGTTTGAGAATTTCTCAATACTGGACTGAACCTCAATAAATAGGGGAAAAATAGAATACCATAGAATATGTGATCGAGATAAAATAGCTTTACATATAATATATACCTCTAAGTAACTATTTTATGACATGCATTCACAGTAAGTGTTTTATTTTTTTGATCAATACAACTACAGGAAAATTTTGGGCTTCTTCGTATAATAATATATAAGTATTTAGTTGGTTACTACAAGATAGAGTGATCCCGATGAACTTTTCTTTTTTTTTTTTTTTTTTTTTGGTTTTTATGATTAACAGTTTTATAGATCACCTAAACAAATTTTTCTTTATCTCTTCCTGCATGAGAGTGCATGTTTATCCAAAATATTTTAAACACTCATATATGGCACCATGACATTTAACAGCATTGCCCTTCAAGTGAGAGAAGGGCTCAAATACAACCTACCCAACTGTATTTGAGTAATTTTAAAATATAGGAGTATTTCTTTTTTTAATTATCATTCTTTATAATAAACAGGAGCCAAATCAAAACCACTATTCAGAAGATTGTAAAAACTATATTTCAAACCAAATACTACTTTAATATAAATATTGTATGAGAAAATGTCCATACACTTAAAAATATTGGAAGACTAATTTTACGGCAACTGTTATGTTTCATCTGTGGTAATTTGTCAGATTACCCCAGGACAAGACTACATTGCTGTTATAATTGATAAAATGAATATAGTCACATTAACATCGATGAAGTCTATTTGACTTTCGATGAGTATATAGTATGTTAAGTACAGAGTTTGATATTACCTCTACACCATAGTTATATTGATATAATTTAAATTTAATAATTTGAAATTGAAATTTAAATATGTATTATCTACAAGTTTATAGTATATTTACTTATAGTTAAATTAAATATCAAACATACCAGCTTGTTACTTTAACAGTATTTTTAAATTTAATTTAATTATTAAAAGAATTAATCATAAATTTATAATTTGATGTTATTTATTTTATTTGTATAATGTGTTCACGTTCACTCTCTTTAGTTAAGATGTGTCTAGTAGTAAGAAGGTTTTAAATGAATAATAGTAATTAAAATTAAAATTAAATAAATTAAAAATTAAATTAAAATTACATTTTTTTGAATTATTTTTTTTCTGAAATAAACAAAATCAATAAATACATAAAGTCAAAATTTATGTAATAATAATTTTTATTGTTATTCCAATATTTTTAATTTTTAAATGGTACTTTTATAGCTCTCAATTCTTTTTATATCTGGTATTTAGTAATTGTATTTAGTTCAGTTAAATGTAACTCTTTATTTAATCTTAATCTAAGATTAAATGATTTCTATAATGTACATTACAGTAAATCATTACATTAATACCTTTCAACTCTTTTTAATTTTTTATTTATTTATTTTTACTTTGTTAAAGGATGTTTTTAATTTAATAACTTACATTGAATTATTAGTTCACTTTAAGTTTACTATATATAAGTTACTAAACTAAACTATTACTAAACTACTACTATTACTAAACTATAGTAATCGTGAAAAAATTCGATCACGAGATTTTGACGGAATTACATGTTTTGAGGTCCCAATAGTCGTTTTCTCACATTTTATGATGATGTCTGCGTGTGGGTGGATGGGTGGGTAGGTAAGTATGTATCCAAAGTTTGTGGTCACGCTACAGTCCATAATCTTTGATAGATCAAATTGATATTTTATACAAAAATGATCCCCACAGCGTAAATGTGCCCTATTGTTTGGGAGCAATTATGCATGATGGAAAAGTCCCTTTTTTTTTGCCAAAAACCTGTTTTTAGATTACATTTTTTTTCTCCTAAACTTCTAATTCTAGAGTCTTGAAATTCTGGCATTACCTTTAAGACCACAAAGGTAATAAAATAAAATATACTCAGATTTTTAAAACAACAGAAAATACTTCTTTTCAATAAAATGTAAAAATGTTTACTTATAATTCAATCTGAAAGCTTGTGAGAGCGATACAAACCATACAGTTTGATGAATCAAAATGCAACTATAATTAAAAATAGAGCATTATGTGGAGGATGAGAAGAGATAACTTTTTTCAAAATTACATTTACCAAAGTGGCGTTACAGAACATTTTCTGTTTTCAAATTTGAAAAAAATATTAATACTTTATAAAAAGATTTATGTAATTTCAATTATGGCAAAGAGCAATAACGCTATAAAAACTGATTGTTTATCCTAGATTAACGGATCACCTGCTATAATTATCGAATTTATTGATATCTATTTACATTGTTTGCAGTGACAGATATCTTTTGAGTGAATCCACTGAAATAAAATTGATGTTTATAATGGAAAAAATTTCAATAATTTATTGACTTATATGAGATATAAGAGGAATAATATTTTTACCGTAAAAAATCATTACCAATGAACAAATTTCTGTTGCTCTTCATGGAATGATGGATTTGTCTCACAAAATCAATATGTTGCACTCTTGAACACAACAATCTCAGTTGTAAATTATTTTGTGTTTATGAATCATAGTATCATAAACTCAGTAATTATACTGAATAGTCGGCTTTGATTTTGATTTCAGTATGTAAGACTGGTTAATTACTAATATATATTTTTCTCAATATACATTCACAGCAACCGTATAACAGAGTACAACACGCAGGAAAAAGATACCACCCTCAGAGTAAATTTGTATATATGGATTTTACCAAATGGAAAGAAAAGTGATTTTATTAAATACTAGCCATAAAATTCCCATTCTAATTATTTGATAAAAGACCAAAAATTTAAAATATATTTCAAAATTGACAACATTCTTTGAAGAATAATAAATGCAATTATCCTACAACATAAATTAAAAATTATCTTAAAACGGCATTTCTTCATAGATGTTTCTGATATATTTCCAGACAAAATAGGAAAATTTTTAAGTTTTAAGTGGACAAATTTGTCTTAAATATTGAATAAAGAAGAAGGTCAGGTAAACTGTGTGAGGGATTCACTGGCTGATGAAACAAAAGCCATGCTATCCTGTAGGAGATTATTTCGTATTACTAATTCCACCTTTCGCTTTTCAAAAATGTTATTACTGCTGTAGTTATACTAATAATAATATAGTATAGCATCAGTGGTGTGATATACAAAAATAATCATATATATTAATAAGATTGATAAAACTAATCAACATCTCCCATTTAAACATTTTTATTATACCTAAATGGAAAATTATATATTACATATCCAAGAAGTGGGATATTATGTGTACTTATGGTAAAGTTGAATGTAGGGCACTCCAGATCTTCTTTAAATATTTTTAATTTTTATTTTCATAAATTCTGAGTGTTATTTTTAAGGGCTCTTTGTGTCAGGGATGATTATTTCTTTTGAATTATTTTTTTTTTTCTGAAATAAACAAAATTAATAAATATATTAAGTCAAAATTTATGTAATGATAATTTTTATTGTTATTCTAATATTTTTAATTTTTAAATAGTATTTTTATAGTTATCAATTCCTTTTATATCTAGTGTTTTAATAATTGAATTTAGTTCAGTTAAATGTAACTCTTTATTCGAATTTTGAAGGATAGAATTTAATTTATTCTGAAAAGTTAATACGAAAGTATTTTTCAGGATTGACAATTGCATACATTATTTCTAATAATTGTTATTTCACTATTTAGATTTTTTTAATGAGTTATTTTATTCTTACTATTTAAAAAAAAATGTTTTATAATTATAATTTTAGATTTACCTGCCCAAGGATTATTCACTATTGAACAATATACTAATTGTGCAATGGTTGCCTGCATAATTTTGATAAATTATCTTTATCTAAAGATCAATTTGAAAGGTACAAGGAAATTTATGAAGTTTATTTTAAAGGTAAAAATCTTAAATGTATTTATAAGACTTTATACCTTAATTTAATCTGAAAGGTACGTTCTTCTTGTCATTTATTCAAGATTATTTCGCATTATATTGGAGCTACATTTATTTTTCTCAGTAATGTGTATTTTTATCATATTATATAAATTTAAAGGTGAAGTTTTATAATTGAAAAATGTGATATTTATTCAGAGAGTTCAAATCGATGATTGGGTTTATACCCTCATGTCAAATTAATTTGAGTTTAGACCAGTGTAAACAGATTGGCTTTCTTAAGTAAAAATATGGAGTGGCCTACACCCATCTTTACTACAAGTAAAGGTAATATCAAACTCTCTCGTGAAATATCACTAAACTCATAAATAATCAATTTAATGATTACAGTTATTTTATTGTAGTTGTATCTATTTTATCAGTTATAAGACCCTTCAAATGATTCATACAGAAATATCTTATATTTTAATATTATTATTAAACTGAGGACTATAGGCAATGTATCTGTCACATGGCCTATCTAGTTTAGTCTTTTTTTCTTAAGAGATTCCTGAGTACTTGAATCCATCTGAGAGTTCTAGATTAGTATATTCAATAAAGAGGTTTCTTAGATTGACTTCTACTTGAGAAAGGAATAAGGGCTGTTATAGTTGGATTTTAATTCAATGTTTTCTGTTTATTTATAACTCCAATTTGGAGAGCATGACTCACAACTCAGAAGTAGTACAATGTAATGTTACTCATTTTATAATACCAAAGTAATCTGAATGCCCTTCCCTAATTAAACTTTCTTTATTTAGAGTATCCAGAAGAATATCCACAAATAAGAACCACAATAGAGCCGACGATAACACACCTTCCTGAGGGAGCCTCTAGCAGTCACAACTTCAGTTGTGGTAGATACTTTACTCGCACTAATTATTCTTGCATCAGATTATATCATGCATGCAATGTATGGTATAGATTGATAGTCTTGGATTAAAATATATTGATAAAAATAAAATACATTCTGATTCATAAAATAAAACATTCTGATCTAATGAATTAGAAGGTGTGTTATCAAAAGTTCTTTTAATATCCAAAAAGCAACAGAGAATTGTTTCTTCAAAGCTATAAGACAGGGGTTCTCAAGGGGGGGGGGGGGTGAAATTCACCCCCAAGGGTGAATTTTGGGTTTTCAGGGGGTGGATTTTGACCACAGTAAGTTTACAGAGTGTGGAAAGCTATTATAGGCTTTAAAATGTTTTTAATTATAAATTAAAAAATACTGTTTTGGTTGAATTAATATTTTATATATTCATCAATAATTGTTGTAATTAGCAATTAATTTGTAAAATTCTATTACAAACATAATCAATGTAAAGTTGTAAAAGTGTATGATATCTTGGAAAGAAGAGAGGGAGGGGGGAATGGCACTGTGGGAAATGGTGAGAGGGGTGAATGGGGCCTTGGTATCAGATGTTTTCTATTTTGTTTATCATAAATTTTAAACAAATTATTTGTTTACCTAATTGTTGTAATTTTTAGTGTAATCTAGTTATTGAATAACCGGAAAGGTTTAATTTAGTACCATTCTATCAAAATTTAATGATAAAGTACCTTTCCCATGCTTTTTTATTACTCAATAATAATGAAGTTCTATATGTGAGTCACTGAATAATTATAGTTGCAAATTGGTTTGGAGAAATATCCGTCTATTTCTACAAAACAAGACTTTTTAATGAACTTTATATGTGTGTGTGTGTGTGTGTGTTCGTGGACACGCAACAGACCAAATTGTTTGTTGTATAAAATTATATGTTATTTTATCGATGTAGTGTACAAGATCTATAGTATAGAGTGCTTTATTATTTTTAGACAATATTCCACCGTGCCAAAGTCACTTTTTCAACCAGAATGTAACTTTAAACAAAATTATCTTTTCCTAAACTACTAACTCCAGGCTTGTTATAACTTTTGGATTAACATAATAATGACTATAGCATTCATTTAAAAAAAAAATGATTTTTTAAAGAGTCGTTTAAATAACAAAAATGAGACTTATAATAAGGATGTACCTTATTATTTTTGTGTTTCATGAAAATTATATTTTTTGTCCAAAAGTAATTGTAAACTTTTTTCTGCTAAGCTATAAAACTGTAGAGTGAGTGTTGAAATGTTTGAATTATTATGAACTGGTGTTACGCTAATTAGAAAAAAACATCCGATTTTTAAAACAACGAAGTTATTTTTTGCAATGTTATTTAAAGTGTAACAATTTTGACTTGCGATTTATTTTGAAATCTTAGACGCGATGCAGTTCACATTGTTTGACGAACCAGAAAATTATCATGAAATTATTGCCCAAAAATAGCACCGTATGAGGGCATTACTTATAATTCAGAAGCACACAATATTACTGAAAATGTAAATAAATGTAAAAAGATTACTACTAAGAGTACCATTGTACAAAAAATGACAACAGTTAGGTTGTAATGAAATGAATGTTTAATGATAAATGAATGAATAATTTTAATAGCATACTAGATGATATCAGTTAACACACGATGCCTGGCAATGCAACGTGCTGATGTCCCCCTCCATAACTTACTATAACGTTCTGTCAGTAACTTTCACTAATCACAGTCTAATTACTGAAGATTGTTCCTGAACTCAGTCAGTGATGGCTATTTCTGCTGATATCTATAGTAAAAAGCCTTCTTTAAAAGCAACAGAACAATACCAATGAAATCTGTGAGACAGACAATGTTTATTTTTTTATTGATCTGGTAAGAAAATTTCTTTTTGACTAGTAGAAAGAGGATAGAGATAATGGTTGAAGTTATCAGAGTTCGCGCAGACTGGGAGAAGAAGGAAGGTGTCAGTGTGCAGACAGGGCGTGACATTCAAGAAGCAATCAGTCCGAGACGGCCAATGCGACTGGCCAGCCTTCCCTCACTCAAACGCCGCTTTCAATTCCATTTTCAAAAATATTTTCTATTTGTTTTTTTTAAACAATGAAAGAAGAGAGTCATGATTGTCTAGTCTGAAAAACATTTGTTTATACGAATAATTATATCAATATTTAATTATATATATAGTAATTAAATGAAACGGTCCAACAGACTTTTAAATAAAAACCAATTAAAAAGAACATAGCACACAGATAGACACAGGCGACTCAGCCGCTCTACTTTCCTGCGAGACTCTTCGCCTCCTGATGACGACGATGGTCGAAATATAGAAGTGAGTTATTCCTGTGTCTATCTGTGTGCTATTTTCTTTTTAATTGGTTTATATATATACACTTGATAAACGGAAAGACGGTCCAAACTGGACACGATAACAGTTCAAAATTGAAGATAGGTAGCACAAAAAGTAAAGAAACACTCTTACAAACTCAAATTTTCAGGCAATCTGTCTTCAGGAGAAAAGGGAAAGGGAGACCAAGCACATTGTAGACGCAACGGCTAGTAACCCCGATGGCCTCGTCATCAGGAGAGTGGAAACGACCTGAGTCGTGGTCTACCTGCGGAATGACTCGTTTCTATTTTCCTCATGACGAAGCCATCGAAATATAGTAGTGAGTTTCTGTTTCATTTCTGTGTGTTCTTTGTGTGAATGTAGTTTATTTAGTTCTTGGAATCGTTTCATTTCATTGGTTATATATATATATATATAGCTCACACAGGAGAGAGAAAAACAAATAAAGACATACACAAAAAAGACTTACAACGATATTTCGACAGTCGTCGTCACCGGGCAGAAGAAGTCCCTTTGAGTAGGTGAAGCTAACTGCTTCATATATATATATATATATATATATATATATATATATATATATATATTGGTATTATATATTTTGTATTATTTATTTGTATTATATATATATGTATATTTTGGGAGCAGACCTTTATTTAGACATGTTTTATTAAAGAGTATGCCGATCTTCATTTTTGTTCGTTTTTTATTTAATTTCTCCAGTTTTCTAAGCTTGGTTTTTAACTCTTCAGGTAAATTAAACACTAACTCTCCGAATGATTTATTCTTGAGCTCCATAGTAGTATTCAAATAATACACTCTAAACCTAACTACAAAAAAAACTATACATTAAATTATTCAAACGTTTCGGTCACTTTGACCATCTTCAGGGATTTACAATATGACGATTAAACAACTTAACTTAAGGAAAAACACTAACAATAATTATTACAAACAATCTGGTCGCGAATTATTACATAGCTAACATAATGAATTGACAACATCAAGACAACGAGGAGGTTACAAATCTTGGAGGTTCCAAAATTTCAGGTTTTCCAGTTCGATTCATCGGTCAATTAAATTCACTATAACACCATGAGGCTGTCACTGACTCGAGGTTTCTATTTTGTTGGTGTCCTGCGTGGAGCTTTAAAATCCTACTGAAACTCGCTGTCTGGTTGTTGAGGTTGGGTTTATGCTCTCTAATACACAGGGTTTCTAGAATTTATAGTCTATTATGGTCTTTTTCCTGGTATAGAATTTCTATGTTATTGGTTAATTCTTCTCTGCTCAGTTTGATGCTATGTATACTATGGGAATGATCTTTTGGAGCGCCAGCAGCAAGGTACATGGTTAACCTCCGTGATAAAGTAGTTACCGTAGAGCCAATGTATGATGACTTTAGGAACTCACAGTTTCCTGTATTACAATTATAACGATAAACTACATTAGTTTTCTGGAGGAGAGGCTTCTGCTGTACGTTATTTCTGACAATCAAGTTAGTTGTGGAGGCACTTTTGTAATAGATACCTAGCTTAAGCCGGTCTTCGGAATTGGTGCATTTCGTATTAATTTTGACAATGTTCTTGATTACTCGTTCGTCAGTTTTATATTGCTGAGAAAATTGGTTTCTGTAGTGCACCGTTTCCATTCTACCTTGGGTAGAACAATAACGTGTTCATTTAGTAAATTCACATGAATTTACACACGTAAATTCCAGTAGCTGATCCTGCTGTCGGTTGCTATTGTTGATGTAATGCTGCAAAAGGTAAGTGTTTATTACTATACCCATTATTAATTAGAACCTGCTTAATCCTTTCAATTGCGGTGTGGAACAAGGACCAATTTGAGGAGGTTTTAAAAGCTCCGTGTATAAGTGCTTTCACCGTTCCATCCTTGTAGCGGTTAGGGCATTCACTTTGAGCGTTAAAATAGAATTCCATGTTTGATGGTTTAACGTAAACTGATGTTTGATAATGCTGACAGTTTTCTTTAACGGTGACGTCAAGGAAGTTAATGGTTTTGTTGGTGTTTGATTCTTGGGTAAATTTAAGAACAAAGGCTGCTTCGATTGCTGTCCTTACTTCTTCAATTTGTCGTGGAGTGTCGGCCACTATGAAGCAGTCATCCACATAACGACAATACTTATGAGGCTTACGCGATGAATCTGACGAAAGGACTGTGTTCTCAATGTGGCACATGATTTATTTTTTCTGTTTTTTTTTTGTAGTTAGGTTTATAGTGTATTATTTGATTACTACTATGGAGCTCAAGAATAAATCATTCGGAGAGTTAGTGTTTATTTACCTGAAGAGTTAAAAACCAAGCTTAGAAAACTGGAGAAATTAAATAAAAAACGAACAAAAATGAAGATCGGCATACTCTTTAATAAAACATATATATATATATATATATATATATATACACCATGATAAACGAAAAACGGTCCAGCAGGACAAATAGCAATTAAAATAAGCAGTGACACATAAACAGAAACACAACAAAGACAAAGACAAAGTCTTTGTTGTGTTTCTGTTTATGTGTCACTGCTTATTTTAATTATATATATATATATATATATATATATATATATATATATATATATATATATATATAACAAATAAAAATCAACCACTACTCCGTGTGCATTACAAAAATAAACAGATGACATCCAATTTCAATAAAAAGGATCTTGTTTTCTTATAAATCCCTAGTGATATACAAGGAAAATTAATTCATATGATGTAATTTAAAAGAAACATTATTGTACAAGAATTATTGTTTTTTTACTTCTTTTAACAACTTTACGACTCTGTAACCACTAAATATATATACTATAACAAGATTTCAAATAAACACATGAAATAACAATCAATGATCAAAGAATCAAAAAATTACAAAGATATTTCAACCACAACAAGCAGTCTTCGTCAGAGTCAAAATACAACCTTTTGGTTTGGTCAAAACCCAAAACCTCAGTTGGACTGACGGAGACACTCTGACGAAGACTGCTTGTTGTGGTTGAAAGATCTTAGTCTTTTTTTTTTTCATTTCATATTGTGGTTTGATCGTAGTGATTTGTTAAGATATAGTAAATTATTTTTAAAAAATGTGGAGTGGCCTGCACTT
Source organism: Hermatobates lingyangjiaoensis (assembly GCA_026182355.1). Lineage (NCBI taxonomy): Eukaryota > Metazoa > Arthropoda > Insecta > Hemiptera > Hermatobatidae > Hermatobates > Hermatobates lingyangjiaoensis. Next base: position 390,559 of record JAPFBL010001927.1, read on the forward strand.
AACTTTACTATAACATAATATCAAACTCTTTGCAATTTGCACAAATTTAGTAAAAATTTTCACACAAGTAGTATCCGTTTTTTAATATAGAACGAGAGAGTCTATTCCTTATACTTCAATATTACTCAAAGATAACATGATTCATATTACAAAAAAATCGATATCTGACGTTAACTTTGTTCAAGGATGCAAGATATATATTTATTAGAGCAATTTGTTAGACACCATCATACATTCAAAACATCAGAAATTAAATGTTTGAGTGGTATTAATTTTTTTACATGAAAAAAATTTAAACTTCTTACAGCCCATATTAAGTCATTAAATCATTTCAAAATTTTACATTAACCTCTAAATATCAATTTTATTTCAGTCAATTCAATTACAAATTTCTAAGTCAATTATGAAATTGCCAGTTTCTTAACGCTAATTATATCCAATCCCCAAGCTTATAGGTTGTCGCTGTTTGAGGCATTGGTAATTTTACTCATTTGTTATCTAGCAGCCATGTTAGTTATGAGTGATCCGCATTATCCACAGTGGTCCACCTTCGAAAATTATTCTTTACTAAGTTCATGCAACCATGAATAAAGAGCTATTCTTTTATCGGTTGCTATAAATTATATCCGTGTTTTTAATACTTTAATTTTAACTAATTCCTAAACACTTTTACGATTTATGACGGTTTTTTAAGTTCTTTGAGTCTATTATGATATTTTGAGGATGATATCTGTCTAAGAGTGTATGAGTGTGTATGTATGGGTGTATAAGTGTGTGTGTGTGTGTGTGTGTGTGTGTGTTTGTGTGTGTGGGTGGGTGTGCATCCAAAAGTTAGTAGGTACAATATAGGTCTCATTTTTTTCATAGGCTTCATATGGTCCATGGTTAAAAAGTTTAACTTTCCTTGACCTACAGCTAAAGCATTCTCAAATAGAAGCCCACGAGTAACCCACATGGGGTCATGTGTAGGAAATAATTTAGTTGTCTATGGAAAGGAGTTAGTAATCAATTCAAAATTAATAAATCAGAAGGAAAAGTATATTAATAACGTAGCGAGCTATCAGAATATTTAAACATTATCATTAAAACATCAGGGGCAAAGTACCTCTTATGTTCTGATAATGTTCAAATATTGATGATGTCACATTGATAATTGTTACCTTACTTTTTATTCGTTATAGGAAATACGAGTACGTTTTTCTTTTACAATTTATAAATATAAAATTTTTAATTTGTTAAAAAAAATTAGTTTTGTTGTTGCAAATATGTTTTAAAAGATATTTAGAATTTTTGTTATCAATTTAATAAACTTGTTAGTTCATTTATTGCATTTATTTGAAAACAAACATTTTTTTTGAAAATACGGATATAATTAGTTTTATAAATCATAGAGACATACAGACGATGAGATAGCTTTCAGGGATATCAGAAACAAACAGGTCTATTAACCTGATGCCTTGTTGTCTTGTTTAGTGTTGGTGACTGCCATCCGTGTTGTCAGTTGCTGATGCATTGCCTCGTAAGGGACTGCTGACCTGTGATTCATCTCTTCACAAATAGATCTCTTGACCGTAGCCTCTTAAGCCGGATTGACAAAGTTACCCTAATTCATGTCAGTTAATGTATCGCACAACTGAGTTATACATTTCAATTTCATTGAAAAATAAAATCCTATATTCCAATTAGTAACTTCATTAAGTACAACTTCTCAATTTGCGATTTTTTGTATAGTTGCTTATCTCATCTCTTGGAGGAGGAAGTGTTTACGCCTTGCTCCAGCACGGGTAGTCTCCTAGCCTGATTGATCATTATTTATTCCTTATTCTTCTAAAGTCCCAAGAAAAGTAGAATGAAAAAAAATAACAATCTTGAAATTTATTTACATATGAGTTATGAAATTCACGGTAAACAGCCATAAACCTCAAATAACCCCTTAAATCGTAAATGTGCTACTAATCTATATTCCTGTTAAATAAGTTTCAGGTTTCTTTTGACAGATTGCTCAAACACATTGTAAAACACATACATCCAGTTAATAGAAATTGTTTCTGTATATTGCGTTCATTATTATTGTGAGTTACTTAATAGAAATGTTGAAAATGTAAGTTGAAAGGCCAACGTCATGTTTAATTTTCCAAAGTATAATTTTAATTTGAACTGTCAAAATTTTCTTTCTATAATTATAATAAATAGTTCTATATGTAATTATATTAGAAACATGAAAATTACTCCAAGGGATCTTTATTAATGATTTTCGAGTTACCTTAAGTAGTTTTAGATAAAAGAAGGTTTTTTTTTATTTAAAATGTTTAATCAAATATTTTTGGTTGCATGACGTTTTGGGCAATAGTAAGAACCCCATTCACTGAAGTTGAAGCGGTCGTGAATGAAGACGCCCCTTGGCGTGCGTCAGTACAAGCGTCAGGGAGTGGCTCGGAGAACAGTTGTTCTGTGTCCAGCCAGCCAGTTAGTTGGCTGACCTGCGCCGGACATGTGACTCCTCTATCGACCATGAGGCAACACTTGGCCTTCAACACAGCTTGGGGTAAGAAACTAGAGCAGCCTATCTCTACGTCTAGCACATTAACAGAAACATACACAATTGCCTTCCTACCTATATAAAGACCAATTGAATCATGGAAAATAATTTTAATTACACAGGTCATAGAGAAACTCGATGTTTTATGCAAAGTTACTGTTGTTTCAAAATATACAACTATATATAAACCTCTAAACTACATTAAGAAATTCAAAAATTCTCATTCAGAAAGATTTCTCATTGTTGCTTAAACGTTCACTTTTATTTAACCTGATTACTGGGAGATATTTTTAAACAAGTATATATATATAACCAATTAAATGAAACAACTCCACAAACTGCATCAACTAGATTCACAATTTTTGTGTGAGTAATCATACCTATCATCCTGTTGACGAGGTAATCGAAATTTAGTAGTGAGTTTCTGTGATTTCTTTTATGTGTGTCCCATTTATGAATTTAGATTATATCTATATATATAACAATATAAATAATGTAACAAACTCTGATTGAATAGAAGTAAATATCAATCGAGTTTAAGTCAGTATTTTTTTTGTAGTCAGTATTGATGAATTCAAACTCTTAATGTTTTGGCGTTTCTTAAAGCGAATTGATGAATAATGAATTGTATAGTCCTTTTATTTTGTAGGCCCTTGAACAAGGTTATAAGTAAAATCGAAACGTTGGAATTGAGAGTTTGATTTGAACCTGGAATATTTCCCAAACCTGATTAATATTTACTTCTAAGTATATATATATATATATATATATATATATATATATATATATATATCAATGATCAAACCACAATAAGAAATGGGAAAACAAGACTAAGATCTTTCAACCGTAACAAGCGGTCTTCGTCAGAGTCATTGGTTTGATCATTGATTGTTGTTTCACGTGTTTATGTGAAATCTTTTTATATATATATATATATGGGAATATGATACTGATTACAACGTTTGACGAATAACAATGATAGTAAAAGTAAAAAATTACTCCTTATATGAAGATGGGTTATATACGAGTAGGTTTATAGTAAAATTACTTTAACAAATTAGGGTTTTATGATAATGTTTGTGATTTTAGAAAAGATTTTTTTCGAAGTGCTACTAACATAAGAAAATAAAAATATGGTTGTGTCATCTCACTGTCAATTGTTCTAGGGGAAAATATTTCAAGATTTTTTTACGGTTGCAGGAGATCATATAAACCTAAAAACGCAGTATAGTGTGAATTGGAGTTTTAAAGTTCTTTATTTATATATATTTTAAAAAAAGCATAAACTAAAATACAAGTATACACATCATCACACAAGTATATACCTGTATATATGACTTACTGTTTTTTAGCCGAGCAAAACTATTCTTCTTCTCCTGATGATGACAAAGTTAAAATATTTGTAATGAGTTTTTTTGTTGTTTCTCCTTATCCTTTTCTGTTGGTCCTATGATACCAACTGTTTTATGTTTGGAATCATGTGGCATAAATATAATATATATTCATAACACACATAGACATGTACACACACACACACACACACACACACACACACACACACACACACACACACACACACACACACATACGCACGGTCGCACACACACACAAACACACAAAACGCATATATATATATATATATATATATATATATATATATATATATGAGTTGACTGTCGTCCCTCAATCAATTCACTTCTTCTCCTGAGGATGACTGGCATTAAGGTCGAAATATTGAAAAGTAAGTCTTTGTTATGTTTCTGTCTGCGTCACAGTTTATTTTAAGTGTAATCTGTCCTGCCAGACCGTTTTTCGTTTATCAAGGTATATATATATGTAATAAGGTACTGTTTTCTTGACCACAATTTACTAATAAAAACGTTTTCTTCTTCTTGGAGTTTGGTCACGGTTAATATACGGAATCACCTTTTCGCCAACGTTTCGTCTTTATTTTAAGACATCCTCAGGGCTATTAGTTAACAAAAAACAATGGACATTTGTTAGTTTATAGCCTTGAGGGTGTTTTAAAATAAAGACGAGACGTTGGCGAAAAGGTGATTCCGTATATTAACCCTGACCAAACTCCAAGAAGAATAAATATTTTATATATACATACTTTATAAAGTTATATATATAACTTTAAATTACACAAAGCACGACACAGAAAAAGGTATAAAAGCACACTTACTGAACTCTCAATATTTCCAACTGTTGTTCGTCATCAGGAGTAGACTAGAAGAGAGGACGAAATGAGAGAGATCTCCCACAATATATAAATAAAGACGAATATGCCTATAATCTCGAATTATTAATAAAACTATCGTCAGAAGAATAAAGAAAGAATATTAAGTTCTTCTGAAAAATTTGCTTGCAATCTATCACTTTCTTAAAAGATGGGCAATAGTAATCCTAATTACAAAGAAATAGATGCAGAGTAAAATTAATAACTTAATAACTTAGACGCTAAAGTAAATTAATTTAGCTTAAAAGATAAGCTAAATTTAAAAAACTTCTTATTTAGAATTAAACATAGTAAATTATTAACGAAACATATTTTTTTTACCAAGATAATTTCTTATTACTATCACTTAGATGATTACTTTTTACTTTACTATAAGTAAAGTATAGTGATCGTGAAAAAATTCGATCTCGAGATTTTGACGGAATTACATGTTTTGAGGTCCCAGAAGTCGTTTTATGAGGTTTTTACGATGATGTCTGTGTGTGTGTGGGTGGGTGAGTGGGTGGGTGCGTGTGTTAGCATTGCTTGTTACCACGCTACGGTCCAGAATCTTTGATGGATCAAGTTGATATTTTACACAAATATGGGCCTCATAAGTAAGAAGATCCCTATTGTTTGCGAAGAATTATGCATGATGGGAAAGTCACTTTTTTTGCCAAAAACCGTTTTTTTTTACATTTATTTCTCCTAAACTGATAACACTAGAGTTTTGAAATTTTCACATTATCTTTGAGGTTACAAATGGGACAAACGAAAAATATATTCAGAATTTTAAAACAACGGGAAATATTTTTTTTCAATAAAATGTACAAATTTTGACTTATAATTCAATCTCAAACCTTGTGAGAGCGATACTAGCCATACTGTTTGACGGACAAGAATGAAACTATGCCTATAAATAGAACATTATGTGTAGAATGAGTTGAGATATTTTTTTTCAAAATTACATTCGCTAATGGGGCGTTACAGTACGATTTCTGTTTTCAGAAAATGTTTTTTGACGCTAAACGGCTGATTAAAAAATAATGAAAATTTGACCAAAAATGGAACAAAAAATTAGCAATTCATTAAAAAAAAAAATCATGAAGTTTCAATTATGGGAAAGAGCAATATCGCTATAAAAACTGTTTGTTTATCTTAGACTAAGAGATCACCTGCTATACTTGTCGAATTTTTTATATTTTTTTTCATTGTTTACATTGACTTAGAAATTTTTTGAGCGATTCCACTGAGATAAAATTGATATTTATAAAGGAACAATTTAATTTGTTTATTGACTTATATGAGATGTAAGAGGAATAATATTGTTACATGTAAAAAAATCACCGCCAATAAACATAAATAAATTACCTTTGTCTTCCATGGCATGATGGATTTGTCTCATAAAATGGTTTAATAAATCTATATATTGACTTTAGCAAAACTAAATATCAGTTACAATTACATTATAATTGTGAATGTAGTACCTTTCCATGATATTGAAATGTAATGAATGGACTCTTTCCTCAAGAAAGAGGACTTATGTTTGTTGAGAAATATCCAGTTTTTTTTTACAATTCTAGTCTAATAGTTCATATTTATTATTTTCAATAATTAGAAGCTCCCAACTATAAGAGATTTAAATTATATTGAATAGCTGGCTTTGACTTCGATTTGAGTATGTAAACTGACTAATTACCAATATATTTTTTCTCAATATACATTCATAGCAAACTTAAACAGAGTACAGAAGGCAGGAGAAGGATACCACTCACTCAGAAAAAATTCGTAAACAAAGGGGAAGGAAAATGATCTTATTAAATACTAAGAAGCCATAAAATTCCCAGTATAATAACTCTATAAAAGACCGAAAATGTAAAAGATAATTCAAAATTGAAAGCTTTAGTTTAGAGATTAATAAATGTAATTATCATACTACTTTAATTATAATTCATTTTAAAGAAACGTTTTTTCTTCGATTTTTATGTTGTTTTTCAGAGAATATAAGGGTATTTTCCTGTTTAAATTTGAAAATTTTACTTTAATATTCAATGTAGAAGGATGTCAAGTAAACGATGTAAGAAATCCACTGGCTATTTGTAGGAGAATATTTCGTATCAAGAAATGTTCACTTTGGTTTTTCAAAAATGTTATTATTGCTGTAGTTATACTAATGAAATTATTTGCATCAGCTGTGTGATGTACCAAAATAAGCTTATATATTGATATGTCCTTCAATCACTATCTGTACTCTTTCAGGAATGAAAGACTAATAATCATATCCCATTTAGATGTTTACATTATGCTTAATTGAGACGTTATATATTATATACTCAAGAAATTTGATATTAAGTTACTTATAGTAAAGTTGAGTGAAGGCCACTCCAGATTTTTTTTATATTAATTCAATGAATAGTAAGCATTGTTGTTTTTCTCCATTTTTCTAAGATTATATCGAATGCATTTATTCTTGTAATTGTTAATATATTATCAGATTTTTATGTTTGCTAATTTAATTTATCTATAAACGAGAAATGTGTTTGTTTATCGAGCAATACGTAACAGTAATCTGTCCCTGACATCCAAAGAAAAAGTCAATATTACCAGAACAATCAGCTCTAGCGGGCATTATTGACTGCCGACCTACTTGTCAATATCGACTATTAGATTACAATTTACATCCGCTGACACGTGTTTAGTCATTTTAATAGTGCGATCTAAATTAAAACATTATTTTATGGGTGAACTAGTGGGCGTGTTAAAAGGTAATAAAACAGCTAGGAATGAAGCTTAAACAGACCATGTTTTCTTCAATGATAAACCATTATGTATTTATTTTGGTTACCAGTATATCAGCCCTGATGCGAGCACACAAGCCGCTGAGCTACCCTCAGCTACCTAACGATTACATTCGTTGTCAAATGTAAAACATTGCCAAGTCTAAACTAACCGTAAACTTTGCCGGTACAAGGCTTAAAACGGAGCCGAATCAAAATGAGCCACACTTTGGCCTATATACGGTTTCAGAGGCGTTTATTTTTATGGGTATGCACTTTTTTTGGTCGCATGAGTACATGTTTGAAGTGAACTAACTACGTTTAGTGGTTAGATATTATAGATATATAGATATATAGTGGTTTATAGTTAGCATGGCCACACTGTTTAGTGGATTGCAATCAAATTGAACTCTAATATAGGCGTTAAAAGAGGCATGAAATATGTACTTTTTTTTAAAAAAAGAAAGTACTATTATAACTCCTATTGTTTCTAAAACTGTAATAGCACTGTTACAAACTGTAACAACTGTAATAATCGAATATTTTATTTTCCAAAACGGTGATTCTAAAACTGTAAATTTCAGACTAAAGATTGATTTAATTTATATATTATATTGGTATAAATATCTTAATTAATGATTTAATTAAGATATTGATTTAATTATATTGATTTAAGTAATTGATTGATTTAATGAATATCTTATGATAAATAATACAAAATTAAAAAAAAAAAAAGAAAAATAATGTGACACTGAAAAGGACAAGTTCCATCTGAAGTTACTTGTTAGGTTCTGCGATAACCTTGATTACATTTTCCTTTTAATTGAGAAATGGTGATAGTCTTATCAAAAGTGCTGAATTACTACTTCAATTTTTTTTTACTGTATTACATTATAAATCTGTAATAGCTACTGGTGAATGACAAAAGTTAGTGTGTACACAGATGAGGTACTTTATATGAATGATTATATACTCATAGTACAGGAATGACCTTTAATGAACTTAAACAAAAACTATGAAACTGATATGGATAAATTGGCTAATAGAGTAGAAGTGAGTTCAGCTAAGGTTACTAACAGAAACTTTAGGGGAACGGAAACTAAAGGGCAATAAATATAGCATTGTTTTGTTTGACATTGCCTTGTTTGAAAGGAGAGAGACAAAATGGAAGGTATTCAAGTGAGACCCATGCTATACCTGCAAGAGTTACCTGGAGTCACTGTAACGTCAGGTCTTAAAATGGAATTACCTGCCTTTGTGAAAAGTCTAGTCAAGTCCGCCTATACCTTGTAAGTCTTCCAAAATGTGGATAAAACAGTGCTGATAAGGCATCCAATCAATAGCTAAATAATAACAAAAGTTCATAAAATTATACTTATTACAAATACTTTCGTTACGCTTTATAAATCTCTCGTTCTTCCAATTTTAGGATAATCGTCACCTGTTGGAATCTACATTACAGTTGTTATTAAAATATACTTCAATCCATTTATTCCAAATTCCTCAAAAAGTTTTCCCATAAGGTGAGTTATCTAATCCTTTTTGCCCTATTTAATATTCCTGATCTACTTTCTCGTAGAAACAATTATGCCATTCTATTCATATATAAATAGTTAAATTATTTAATTGATTACCTTAATTTAATTTCTCAACCATGTTTCCATTGCCATCATAAACGTTAAAAAAGCCCAAATTTTTCTTGTTTTCATGACTCAAAGAGTCATGAGACGGCAAAACTATGACTTTAGTTGAGATTTCACCGTGATGTAGACCACTTGTTACGGTTGAAAGATCTTAGTCTTTTTTTCTCATTTTCTTACTGTGGTTTGGACGTTGATAGTAGATAGAATATTACAATATGATATTTTGTAATTAGTCATCAGTTTATAAAACTGTCGCTACACCTACAACAGTAGTAATCATATGTCGTTACCTACACACTTGTGAATGGTAAAATGTTATTTATCAGTCATTTAAAATGATGCCACCATATTCATTATGCTATTTAATTTATATATGAACCCATCATTAGGTAACTTGTCTGTTGATTTTACTTTATATATCTCTGTTAATCTCGTTTAGTAAAGCTAATGCTAATGGTCCAGTAATATTGCTTTTTCGCTCTTAAATTGATGGTTGTTTGTTATGTGGTTACGGCTCTTCCATATTACCTTAAACTAGTTTTCTATTGAGTGACTTTTCTGTGATAAATAATGGTAGGTTGTATAGGTTATTTGGATTGAACACTATTCTCCTATTGAACACTATGATTGTACAGAATTCATGAGACTTTTGTGAAAAGCAAAGTTGCACATCAAAGACCTGGAAGTGTTGAAACTTTAGAGGTATGTGTAAGAAATGCCAGCAATCTCAACACAACAACTTTGTTGTCGAGAATTCATGAGGACACTTTATTTCCTCTCTCTACAAATCTTATTAGTCTATATTTAGTCCACAATTAATTTTGCTAAAACTGACAAGCTGTTTAATTTAATTAAAACTTAAAAAGTAGAACAACATATGAATGTAATATTATTATTGAAAAACAATCTTCATAATGCCCACATATGTTTGTAACTTAACGATTCATAAGAAGACTTGTGTTTTATGAGTAATAAGTTAGTAAAAATGTGGAGGAGCCTATACTTAACTTTTCCATGAATGAATATAATATGAAACTCTTTGACAATTATTGGAGTTTTCAGTTCCTCTGTCTATCGTAAAGACGTAAAATCAAACTCTTCAGTGAAATACATAAACTTATAGGCAATCAGGTTAATGATTTCATTTCTTTTATTAAAGATATATTCATTTTATTATTTAATACAAACTCTAAATCATTTATACACGACAATCTATGTTAATATTACTAAACTGAATGTATTAGATAACTTAGAATTAGTAATAATACATTCCGTCATACCTCGTAAAGTCTCTGTAAAGCTCGACCGGTTTCGGGTCCGCCTGGATCCCATCTTCAAGAGCACCTAACTGACTGTGAGTGTTGTTTTCCTATAACCTACCTATATATAGTATTTACATTGTGTAATCAGTGTTGTGTGTGTAGGTAATTTTTTTTTTTTTTTTCTATTTCTTTAATTGTTATGTTTTTTTCTTTTATTGCTTATTTCATTATCTATTTCTAGTTCCTTGTGTCGTCTTTTAAATGTTATTAGTGGTTTTGTTAAAATGTCGGTTTGGTGGTTTGTTTGTTCATTGATTATATTGCCTGTCATTTTATGTTTATATATTTCTATTTGTTCCTGTATGTTCATTCGTTGTCCTTTTTGTCCCGTCTGTAGTAAGTCCATTGTGTTTTCCATACTGTCTGGGTTATGGGTTATGGGTTATGGAAAACACAATGGACTTACTACAGACGGGACAAAAAGGACAACGAATGAACATACAGGAACAAATAGAAATATATAAACATAAAATGACAGGCAATATAATCAATGAACAAACAAACCACCAAACCGACATTTTAACAAAACCACTAATAACATTTAAAAGACGACACAAGGAACTAGAAATAGATAATGAAATAAGCAATAAAAGAAAAAAACATAACAATTAAAGAAATAGAAAAAAAAAAAAAAAAAATTACCTACACACACAACACTGATTACACAATGTAAATACTATATATAGGTAGGTTATAGGAAAACAACACTCACAGTCAGTTAGGTGCTCTTGAAGATGGGATCCAGGCGGACCCAAAACCGGTCGAGCTTTACAGAGACTTTACGAGGTATGACGGAATGTATTATTACTAATTCTAATATTACTAACCTCAGTGGAACTAACCCATTAACTATATTAGATAACTCATGTGCTATATGACTTTTCCGGTTAGGTATTTTAATATTTTGTTTGTACTTCTGAGATTTTTAAAGTATTTTGCAATAATTATATCTTTAAAGCCTACTTTCTTTATTCTTGAGAAAGGTATAAGGACTGTTTTAGCTGGATTTATATCCAGATATTCTGCTTTAACCATATTTCAATGGAGATTTTGGAGCAAAAGTTCAAAGGCAGTACCACGGAGCATTTATCGTCTTAAAGTAAAACAATGTCATATACATATTCTTGCGTAAAGGCACCTTGATTATTTAGAGTATGCAGTTGGTTGTCAACAACTAATTACCATAATGGGGTAGATAGCACGATTTCAGTTGCGGTAAATACTAACTTACACTAATTATTCAAAAATCACACTCATCTTGCGTCAGATTACCTTAATCCATTTCATAGTTCTTCGATTAAAACATTTTTTTTTCTTTATTTTGCATAGCCACAACAACGTAAATGTAACATTACCAGTGACAATGGTGAAAGAAATATATACACTTGCAAAGTTAAAACATCTATATAATAGTGCCCATTCACAATCTAATAGTTCTTTCAATATCTAAGGAAGTGATTCCGTTAAGACAAAAATTTATTTTCACTTTATTTACCAATTTCTTGCTACTCATTTGTTGATTATTCCTTCTGATATATATGTAGTTTCTTAAAAAGATAGTTATTTTTCTAAAACTTCTCATGTTGCTACGGATAAAATCTAGTAATTCTCATTTTTTGTGCAAATTACTCTTTCACATGAAAAGTAATTGATTTATAATATCAAGATAGTTTACAGTACTTTTGTTAGACTGCCACTTATCACACGCTGCAGAACATGTTAAAATATATAGTTAATTTGCATTTCAAAATCATCTTCATACTTCATTTACTAACGTTTAAACAACATTTCTTTTTGACTTGACTCTGTTGAAAAAATTCTGTCAATGTGATCAAGTCTTATAGTTACAGCAGGTTATTCGTTATTCCAAGTTGAGTTTCCAGTTTTTAGAGCTATTTCGTCAATAATTTTAGGTACAACTTTTCCACAAAATTTCATTCTACTCAGGTTGGCCGTCACATTAAAAATACATTTTCTGAAACAATAAAATGAATATAGTGCTTCTTCCATCTATATAATTTGAAAAAAGAAAATATTCATTCATCCTCCTAAAAGTGATATTTTGGGGTACAATTTAAACGTGAGTCATCAAATGATGTGATCTGTATCATGTCGACAAGATTTTAAATTTAATAATAAGTCAAAAAATATTTATTTTATTAAAAAATTCACTTTCAGGATTTTGGGGACTTCATAACATGTAAATCTCTCACAATCTCTAGGTCGAGTTTTTTCATAATCACTACACTTTACTTAAAGTAAAGTAAAAACTGTTTATTCATTTGAAAGAGGAAAACTTTTCTCTCTCAATCAGTCCTGATAATGTGTTTTTCAACATCATGCTTAAAAGAAGATTATTATATTGTCTGATGTATTTTGATCTTTTATACCGTAACTTTCTTATATGGTATGTAACTTTTAGTCGGTCTGACATCTTTACGTCTTATGCTAGGGACAATGTAAATATTTTCTATCTCTCAAATGAAAAACCCACTGGCATGATCTGCTTTCGTGATATATGTAACATACCCGTCAATACCTTGCTCTAATAAACTTGCGAGCATGTGGTTTAGCTTGTCCAGGACTGAAATGGTTGCTAAAAGAGCAATGGGCCACGGTTCATTCTCCTAGGCGAGACATACACACCGCGGTAATGTGCATGTGGACGCCGGGGAAGCCTTGGCTGCCTGGTAGGAGACTAGACGGCGCAGCGCTCACCTGTTGCGGGACTGGCGACTGTGTCTCAGTTCAGGCGGTTCCGCTCTCGTCAGACACACCCTCCATTCATGACTGTCACGCCTCCCTGCATCTTAATTTACATAATTAACATTCAAACTCTTAAAATTTTCAAAAGTTTTTAGTATACTACATAGTTCAAATTAAATAAATTAAATACGGTGATTTAAATTGATTTAAATAAATATTAGTTTAACTAGGAATCACAAATCCAAAAGTAGACACATTTTAAGTAAATAAATATAACTAAAAGTAAGTAAGCAGGAGTGCCATGATTACTGATAGAATCTTTCATTATTTATATGTTACAACTTTAAAACAACTCTAACTATTCATTGAGAAATTTACAATAATTATACAAAAGTATTAAATTAATAATAATTATTAAAAATAAATATACAAAAATATTAGTACAAAGTGTAAAGTAACGGAACTAAAACTATACACAATCTATTTTTACACTGATATTATTAGTCATTAAATATCAGTCATTAAAACTATTAATTAAATCACTATAATTTAGTCTACCGTACCACGTAAGTGCCTTGTCTGTTCAAGGTGTTTTGGACCCATCCATATTTAAGAGTAACAACCCTATTGCCTTCGAGGGTAGTTGTTCTTGAATACGATCGTTAATTATTTTAACCACTTTTAATTTTATTTGCCTAGCTTGCTCAGCTGGCATTAGACATCATCCATGTTTAAATACAGCGATGTATTTGAAGACATTTATTCTTATTTATTATTATTTAGAGAATAAGAATTATAATTATTTGACTAATTCATATGTCGTAATATATCAAGAGTGTTCTATCTGTTCTGATTTCAAACAGAAAAAAATAACTCATCAACTGCACTAAAAGGGAGCTTTACTGTATAACTCGGTACACCTTAGTTATAAGGACCATTTTCGGGTATAATTTAAATTTTATCAAACGATATTAGCTGTAGGATAGCCAGACATACACACGATACACACTCCTACCCACACGTAACATCCAAACATCACACACCATACACCATCAGGAACTTCAGATATGGAGACCTCAAAACGTGTTATCCGTTAAAATATTGAAATAGAATGTTTTAATTATCACTACTCTTTAAGTAAGGTAGAAATGTCACAGTGATTGAGTCACTTTAAGATTATTAAATAAAATAGTTACAAATGATATTTAGTTTTAAGTTTTTTCATATATAACCAGCAAGACGACCACTTAAATGGATACCGAAATTTGAGTAATGGGTTAAATAAGAAGCAGAAGAAACCACTTATGAATTCATTTTTGTTTAGTGAACAAAATTTTAATCCAAAATAGCCTGATGAAATATGATCTTCAATCGTACAAAGCATGGCACATGTTATACAATGGCAAATATAAACGCTAGGTGGCCATCCAATTAATGAACTTGAAGTTAAATTATTTACATTTCAATTTGATCATCTCTATCATACATAATTCCAATATCAAGTTCATTATTATCTTTATTAGTAAAAAACCTTTCTTAAATGAAACATATCATAATTTCACATAGATTCTGAGTTTTCTTTGGTCATAAATACTTCGAGAATTGTGAACTTCCATAGTAAAATTTTTCTTCATCCACTAACATCACAGTTGTAACATGACAGAGTATTTAACTAGATGTTATTTTTTGATAAAATACAACTGTATTTTGAAATCATTAAAAAACAGGATTTAAATTTTGTAAGAAAAAAATTCTTGTACAACTAGAAATTTGTCTGAATTTTACTAAAATCTGACTATATCTTTTTCGTTTTCAGGGATTTCGTCTTATAATACCTGAGCACGATGTAAAGAATCCCTTTTTAAATAATATTTATGTACATGTTCATTTATGTACACTTTCTGTTCCTTATATATTAGTGTCTCAGAGTTTAGAATTGGTATTAAGAAAGGTCTCATATCATATTAAATATATAAGATTACTGTAAAGGGAAATTAAACTAAAAATTGAAAAATCATCTTGGAATAATGTACCACTTGCTGCATTTGTCTGATTTATTTATATTAATTAAAAATTTTGTTAAGTGAATCGAGTAAAAGGAATTTATTATTTAGTGGTTTCATAAAAATAATTTAATGAGTTAATATAATATGCTAAAAGAATAAAAATCAACGCCCATGGAACACATAATGCTTTCCGTGGTATTATGGATGATTGTTTAACGAACTATTTTATTAAAACTGCGTTAGAACAAAACTTAATCCCATTTTCTTTAGTTAATATTGAAGAATGAAAAATGTACTCTTTCGTTCTTTATTCAAACGGGTAGTTATTTTATGCTACTTCTTTGGAGATGGATGAACTTGACAACGTTTTTTACAGTTTCTTGATAAAAAAAGAAACATTTTGGACTCTTAAAGACATTACTTTGATTTAGTTCTTTAATGTACAATGAGGTAATGATTAACACCTTCGAATTGAGGAGATAACACTAATATATGGATGAGTTAATCTGCAAATTATAGAATAAATTACAGTTATATGGTAAAAGAATAATTGGTGAAAGTATTGGATCTACCACAGTTGTGAACATTAAAGGATATTCTCAGGGAGGTGTTCTACGGCTCTTATTCTAGTGATTAGTTGTGGATATATTTATATTAAAACCACAATATATATATTTATATATGAATATTAATCATACCCACTAAATACTCTATATAACGATGGATATAATAATCAACGACATGCAAAAGACGTTTTACTGGGAGAAGAGTAATGATTAATAGTACTGCTTTCAGATGATGTGCTTTTTGGCAGCATACTCTCCAAATTGTTAAAATCTAGAAAAAGGAGAAATGTCTATATATAAATCCACAAAAACAGGTCCTTACACCTGGAGGTAGGTTATAAAAGATTTACCTAAATCCATCAAAGTTACGAACATGCTACTGAAAGTTTTTTAGGTGAAAGATTTAATTGTTGTAACAGATCCACCAGCTAAAAGAAAAAAAATACTGCTTGGCTTTAAGATTATTTCATAGAATATCTGGTCTTAACAACAATCATCGGCTGTGTGATGTGCAAAAACAAACTATTTTAGGGATAACTGAATCAATCAAATTTGTACTACCTGAAAGGTTAAAAGACTAATAAACATTTCCCACTTAGATATTTATATCAAAAATGATTAAGTTTTACTTTAATGGTTTATTCTGGAATCTCTGGTTTATAATAAATGCAAAGTGAAGACAGTGGGGATTGTTTTCCTTCATGAATACAGATTTGTTTCCTTTAAAGGGGAGTTTTTGACTTGGTTGTTATTTTTATAAATAGGTTACTCACATTGGCACTTTTATAGTACTGGTGTCACTTTTTCATTTAAGTTTTTACATCTGAATTGCTCCTTGCAATCTCTTGTATTACAATCTCCTTACAAGCTTATGTTGTTCCGAATGATGGTTCCTGCAATAAACTTTATGTACTACTGATTGAATATCATAATTAATTAGTTCTCTTTTTTTTACATGAAGATATTCTTTCAAATGCAATTAGGTCATTGGGACCAATCACCCCACAGGATTAACAACCATCTCATCTTTAACTTGAAGAAAAACAACCCCCACTGTCTTCACTTTGCATATATAATAAACCAGAAAATTCACCAAAGAAGTTATTCACATCCTGAAGATGAATATTGATCATTAGAAACATGCCGACAATAGGAGATATACTTTACTGTATTGGTGAAATAACGACAGTGTTATTAGAAAATTGAGAAGTTAAATTAAGAAACAAGTATCAGTTAAGTTTTGTGACACGTTTAATAATGTAATAATGTTAAATTCTAACAAAAATTACAAACATATGTGTATATCAACGTTAAAACCACAATAACAAATCAGAGAAAAGACTAAAATCTTTCAACCGTAAGAAGCGGTCTTGGTCAGAGTCAAAAACCAACTGACCTTGTTACGGTAGAAAGATCATAGACTTATTTCTTATTGTGGTTTGAATATATATGTTATATAATTAATCTTGGAAATAGTGCAACTGGCATTTATTTATAACTTTTTTCACATTTTATTTAGTTTAATTATGTGTGAATCCGTTAACCTGAAGGTAACATATGTATGTTGAAAACATATGTATCGTTTTATAAGTGTAAGTTAAATACTCGTGTATATATATATATATATATATAATATATATATATATATATATATATATATATATATATATATATATATATATATATATATATATATATATATATATATATATATAATATATATATATATATATATCCAGAAAAATCACAATAAATAAACACGTCATGTAATCATTAAAGTTTAAACTACAATGGAAAAAGGAAAACAATAGAAATAAATGATCGGAGGCCTTTTAATTTATGTGATCAGAGAACAAACAAAGTAAAAACTAAGATATATATATATATTATATAAAGTGTGTAACACTTGTCAAACAGTCTTCACATTTGATGGCATAAATGAGGTTACTTTGTAACTCTTTCGATATTTTTCCTGTGAAATTTAAAAAAATAAGATTTAATTTTTCTTTTATTATAAAATGTCACTGTAGTTTTAGGTACATTTTGTTTGAAAAATTTTCTAATTGGATGTGCCCTCAACATAAGGAAATTTGAAATAGTTTTTATTTATAACTTCCAGTTCAGCATTGGAATGTAATTGTTGTTGTTCAAAGACAAAGGGTTAGTTACTTAGGTTGAAGGGTCTTTGCCTGAGTGCTGACAATATTTTTTGTAATTTAGACGTTGTTATATATGTATATATGCAAACAAGCTAGAGCCAAGTTAGACCTTCCCCGGCTTCCCCTCCAGCCACTCTAACACAGCATCCCAGGATTAAACCACCTCAACACAGAGGATTAAAATGTAATCAAGAAGTAAACTACATTTCTTCCACTTGCTTATAAATATAAAATTGAATACCATACTGTTTGACATTCTAATGATGAATGATGAACAGGTGACTTATCGATGAAGTACTTATATTCAGAAATGATAAGCAGTACTTATTATAAACGAAATCGTTACATGATGATAAGCGAAAGTGTTTCATAAAAAATGTTGAGATCTTATCAAAAAACAGATATCATCAAAATATAGTCAAATTTTTAAAAATATAATTGGTTATATTTCTAGGTTTGATGTTTAAATTTCAGGATTTGTTTAAATTTATTTACATCGTTTATACTGTTTTAGAAATTTATTTCCAATCAACTGAAACTAATTGATCTCTAGAGGTTTAATGTGGAAATTTTAAATGATAATAACTTAATATGATATGTAAGAAGAATAAAATTCTTACATGCAAAAAATCAACGCCTGTCTACCATATAATTTATGAGATTTCCATGGCATGATGGATTTGTCTAACAAAATGTAATCAAATCTATAAGCTGCATTCTTGAACAAAACTTAATATCAGATGTAGATTAAATATTTATTGTTGTAGGGTGGAATGGGATTGTGTGATTGGCAAGTGTGTGTTCATTCTCTGAAACGGAAAATTCCTTGTCTGATAAACGATACAAGGTTCTTGATTTTTATTGAAATGAGTCACTTGGTTTTATGAATATGAAATCTGATGTAATTATTACATTCATCAGTACATAAATGACGTTTGGCGTTAAGTAGGTGGCTGGTAATTATTTTGACTATGAACGTTAACAAAAAAATGTTTAGTTCTTTGGTAATTGTAACTTCAAAATCTAACAAAATATTTTATTATGTAGTTATTAAAGTTAATATAAGTTATATTCATTATTAGAACGAGAATTAATAACAACCAATTGAAATTATGAATTAGATGTCTTTTTTTATAAGATATATATATACAGCAGGAGTTTACGAACTTATCCGATCCCAAACCAATGTACGTAATATTAGGTTTACTGGAACACAAACCAATATACGTGATTTTAGACTGATTAGAACAGGAAGTTCAATTTCCAACCATTTCTACAGAAATAGTTAGAGCAAATGGATGTATCTAATTTATAAGTATAGTTAAATAAAAATAAATCAAAAAACCAATTTGAGTGAAGGTCATTCGAATTTTTTTTGTTTGAGAAAGGTTAATAGCTTTAGACTGATTGAAGTTATTTTTGTAGAATGTTGGGTGGCATAGGGTGCCACTGACCTAGACGAGGCCACTGCCATTACCTGCAGGAGTTATACTTCGTTTTAGATTAATGTAAACTTCCTGTGTATATTAATGTACTTACCTGTACAAGTATAGCATCACTAACTAAAAGCCCACTGAGGTTCCTGTCGTTATTTATTGCTTACTTCAATCAACAAGTATTGCATTGATTAACTCTGCATTATGAACTAGTTCCTTATGTTTTCTAATGTATCTCCTGAATGGTGTGATTGTAGTCACTGCAGTTTACAACTTTTTGCAGATTTTATATTACTGTAGTTAAATTTGTCCACGTAAAAGAATTTTTTTTTCATTAGACAGCTCGTACAAAAATTCTAAAAAATTAAATAAATGTAAGAAAAAAGGTATTTTATTAAACATATTTATTTGGGGAATTCAAAAGATCTTATTCTAGAGTTTATTTTAGATGAAATCACACGAACTAAGCTTCCAAGAACATGACAAAGCTTCACATGGTCTGTCCCATCTGCTCCCTTCTACAAGGCTATTAACCATGGCTATCAAACCTTAGTATGTTCTATTTCATTTTTCCTGAAATAAAATAAATACAAGTACTCGTTTTGATTCCAAATAAATTCATTGTGATTAAACAAAAAAAAATTTCTGTAAATTCTGTTTTTTTTTTAAGAATTGTTATAAATATTGTCTCTTGTTATTGGTCATATGACTTGGCAGTATTTCCCAATGGTTTGTCTAGCAGTTGTCTGCGTTGAGGCGGCAGTTGAGTGAGGTATGTGGAGGACATGATTAACGATAGACTAAAAATAAAGTGAAGAGGGCACAAGCTAGTTCTCAGCTGGGCCATGCTTACATTCTGAACAGTAGTGAACACAATGAGAGAGTTATGGATTTCATAAGTTAGATGGACTATTGTGGAAGTCAAGGTGTGGGAATTCGGCGAAGGTTAGATTTGATTGGGTTGTGGTGGGGGCAGTGCCGCCTTTAGCCGCCCCCAGTTCAAGTCCACTCGTCGCCTTTGGATATGGTCTTTTTTGTAAGGAAGAGACGTCGTGACCGGGCAAGTCTTCTTTCCAGTTCAGACACCTTTAGTTCTCAGTCAAGTGGTAGGTTTACACAATATTATCTAATGACTACACCAAACTTACGTCCTGCCAAAATTACATAATCCTACCCTTCACAGGCTTAGATTTAAAATACATTTTAACTTTTCATTTTATAATTTCAAAACTATTCTGTTTTAAAATGACAATTAAAATAAGTATGTCTTGATAAATTAGTTCTATCCATTATTTATTATGTATCTGCTAATAATACAATTAACACATTTATGTGCTTTAATATTTGTTATTAAATGAAATTAAACTTGTTTTTTAAATGTTATACAATTTAATTTGTGGTTTATTTAAATTGTATAACATTTAAAAAACAAGTTTAATTTCATTTAATAACAAATATTAAAGCACATAAATGTGTTAATTGTATTATTAGCAGATACATCATAAATAATGGATAGAACTAATTTATCAAGACATACTTATTTTAATTTTCATTAACAGATTTCAAATCTCTGAAGATGTTTTAAAATTAAAAAGAAAACTTGCCATACATGTTATTCTTTAAACCAAATTTAGTGACACAGTTTATAATTTATAATTTAAAATTTAATTTTAAAATGCATGAAATATATATTGTACATAAATAAATATATATTATTTCAAATATATATATTTAATGATATATACATATATCTATATGACAGGATTTGCATTAAGCATGTCAATTAACAATTAAAATGGTCGAAAAAATCTATGTCTATACATTTTTAAATATGCAACCCATTAAATTTAAATATGGGATACTTAAATTTTGTAACCCATTATCTAATTAAAAATAATTTACTGTAGTTTTTAATATATATATATACAAGATTTTACAGTAAACAAGTTATATAAAATTCATCGTCTAAACTACAGCGATAAATTCAGAAATGGGGCTAAGACCTTTCAACCAAAACAACAGGTCTTCGCTAGAGATAGTCGCTTAGTCTCATTTTTGAATTTATTAATACACACACACACCCAACTTAAACCTTCTTTGCACTAATGCGCTCGGTTTCCCTTTCAAATTTTTTTTGTTGACGGTTATACCAAAAAATTATAGACTATAACTGTGTGTTTTTCATTTATCTATGTTTTTTTTATTTACATTGAACTCACGCTGACCAGTTTGAATCTTTTTCCATCTCCCATTGTATATATATATATATATATATATATATATATATATATATGTTGTTTCCTCTCTGTAATTTGTTTACAGGAAGGAAGTTATAAGCTTATAAGCAGTTATGTCTATTTGTGGAAAATTGGTTTGACAGATTTTAGTCTTATTTATAATTTCATACATGCATATAGGTTCATACATTTGTCTTGATTTAAAGAAAGTGAGGCTAGCATTTTTTTATCAACATTGGTCCTGGTTAACGTCAAAATAATGAAGATCAGTCTTTGGTTGAAAGATCGTAGTCTTTTTTTCTGATTTCTTACTGTGGTTTAGGCGTTTATATATATATATATGAACGAGTTCAAAATCGGAGAAGAGTAACACAAAGAGCAAAGAAACACACTTACAAACTCAATGTTTTGGGAAATCCGTCTTCAGAAGAAAAGAGAGAGGGTGACTAAGCATGCTGTAGACTCAACGACTAGTTAATTACTGTAAATAGTAACTAGTTACTTGCTTGTAAATAGATCATTTACATAGCTTTGTAGTTAAATTGATTGTTGTTTAATAAGAATTACTACCGAAAAAGCTGCGGCATTCATAAGCCGCTATTGTTGAATAGGAGTAACTATTGTAATTAGTCACTACAGATAGAACTTAATAATTACACTTTTTGGCGTAATATTTTGATATTCTAAAATCCAAAAGTCGAGTTATTTGGGACATCTAAAATTCTTATTGAAAATATTTAATATGAAATTAAAATTTTCTAAAATCACCTAAAGATCAGGTTGTATAATGAGTACCGGTTTCGGCATAAAGTACAATAAAGAAACTTTTTCTTTTTTAAATATTGCTCAAAAACAACAGGTATGTTTACATGGGTATATACATAGTCACAGGCAAATATCATTCAGTATAGCTTTTCGATATTTCTCAAAACTTGGAACTCCATATAACTCTAAAAATTAGTTTATCTATCATCACTAACCCAAGAAATTAAATCAATGTGTGTACATTAACAGTCAAAAATCAGCCTTTAAATGTATTTATTTCAACAATATTTTTATACGATTTCTATAAATCATACGATGGTTACAACATATCGGTTCAAACTCATAACCATATATATATATATACGGAATTATAATAAATAAATACGATAAATAAATTACTATTTTTTTCCTACCTAGGGACTATAACAATGTAAACTTAAAGATCGATTACAACATTTTGTTAGACAAATCTATCCTACCATGGAAATCTCATAAATTATATGGTAGACTGGCATTATTCATTTTTTTCATATAAGAATTTTATTCTTCTTACATCTCATATTAAAATTTCCACATTAAACCTCTATATAACAATTAGTTTTAGTTTATTAAGAAAAAATTTCTAAACCAATGTTAACGATGTAAATAAATTTAAACAAATCCGACAAGTATAGAAGGTGATCCATTAGTCCAGGATAAATATTCTAGCAGGAATAATACACTGAAATGTATAATTTGGCATAGTTTTTACAATAATATATAAAAAATATATGCTTTTTGGATATTAAATCAATTTATTTTATATCTTTAAGCATTATTTAAAAAAAATGGAAATTTGATAAATTATTTTTGCTGGATCTGACAAAAAAAATGAACACAAAATGTGACAAGTCGAGCAGGTTGATCTTATTCAAAAGGGTTTTGCGTTTTTAGGACTGTATTGACTCTTCTACAAAAATATTATTTTGCATTTTTTTTTTCATAGAATACTATTTTAGGTGAATCTTGCTAGTAAAAATTTAATATTTTAGGGTTTATAGTTAAAAAAAAATTCTGAATTCACAAAACGTACCATAAAGTCCCATTATGCAAACTTACAAATGACCCGATTTCTTAGAAAGAATTTTGCCAAATACCATAAAGTTAATTCTATTGTCAGGAACTATTTTTGCGTTTAATTTCATTGTGACGTTCAAACAGTGTGCTCTTTGTGCCAAAAACAGTTGACAAGATTTTGCAATTTTACTGTTAAATAACCGTATCTTATAAAACATTGTAAAAAAAACTAGTTAATGATAGCATCTGGTTATAATGACTGCAAAATTTTAAACCTGTCTAGAAGTAATGGGCAATAAAGTTTGTTTTTCATGAGGTAATATTACCCAGAAGCTAAACAGTTCATCTGCGCTAAAATGTTATTTTTGGATACAATATCAAAATCATCCATCTTCTTTGTTTATAGAGTTACATTTATTTATTTTGACATTTCTGCACATATACATATATATTCTGAAAATCAGAAACTATTTTTGACGTGTACTATCATCTAATGAATAATATGAAATAAAAGAATATTTCAAAGTTACAAGAAACACTTAGAGATGATCTATTGAAAAGAAACAAACATTATTTCAAATGAAACAATGAAGGTTTTTGTATAATGGATGAATATAACGAGAAGGGGTTATTCGACAGAATGGAGTGTAACACGCAATGTTCTACCCCTTTCGAGCGCTCGTGTCTGAGGTCACTACACTCTGGTTTGATCAATGTGTAGTATCATTCTGTATATTCAAGTAATCCACTATTATGGTTCTACTAATTCAAGTACTTCGCAGCGTCGTTCAAAACCTCATATTGTCTTGCGCAGACAAGTTTTTGCCAATTTTTTGCCCCACAGACCGGTTTCATGTGAATTATATGTCACGGACGAGCTTTCAGAGTGTGCTCAGTACAGAAAATTAAGTAAATTGATATACAAATTAAGAAAAATAAACATATATGACTGAGTTAAAAGTTTTTTTTTTTTATTACTTCGGTTATCCTTGAGAAGTCCAGCGGGAAAAGAAATGTAAAGTGCAGAAAAAAATATAACTGGCCGTTTCTAAGTAGTTTTTGGACTTGATTTAGCTATAACAACATGTAAATTAAAAGCGGATAATACGAGTGAAATGGGAAATTATTTTTGTATTTCTGATGATAAATATAGGGATTATGTTAATATAATGGTTTGGCAGGTCCGGTGTGGACTCAAGAATCGATATGGTGCTAGACACTGGATATGATTATTACTGATGGTCGTTGTAATTGAGAAAGGTAAGCCACATGTTCAAAAAAGACGCCGATTGCCAAAAGATAGAATCCTTTCAATACAAATTTCCTCTAAACTTCCCCATTGTCTCTTCTACACAATAAATCAAACAATTTATTGGTTCCCAACACGCTGATAGTTCATCCACTAACATTCTTATTTAAAATTCTTCAATAAACTTTTTTTAAACATTTATTTTCACATCATTCCGGGAAATCCTTAAGGACGTCTCAACAGGAAATATGACCAAAGAAAACTTCTTCGAGTGAAAATTATTGTCTTCATTATTATACGTTACATTTTATATTCATATACCTTATGTTTTATTTGTACAGGTTTTTAGTTGTATTTAATATTTCCTATTGTTTCAAAGACTCAATACAGGTAGCCTTAATATGTTCATTGTGCTTCACACAAAAAGAATCACTTGTAAGTTAAATGTAAGTGAAATATGCCATATATTATTTGAAACTATAAACTAAAATTTCAACAATTTGTAAAACTAATCAAGTGACAAGCAAAACTACTGTTCTTTATCAGAGTATCCCTTTGACTCTAGTTTATTTCACGCTTTTATTGTAAATTCTTTATAAAGATTTATATAAACACTTAGATTGTCATTTTCTTTCATCATCATTTTCTCTCCTAGAATATTAATAGAATTAAAAAATTGAAAGTGAAACTTGGTGTTTTCAGTTGTGCATCTTATTGTTTTCAAAAGATATATATATATATATAAAGATTTCACATAAACACGTGAAACAACAATCAATGATCAAACCACAATAAGAAAATGGGAAAACAAGACTAAGATCTTTCAACCGTAACAAGCGGTCTTCGTCAGAGTCAAAAACCCAACTGAACACTAGATGCAGAAAAACATCTGGTGAGGAGTTGAGAAGAGTGGGAGGGAAGAGTGGGAGGGAAGAGTGGGAGGGAAGAGTGGTATTTTAAAAGGGTGAAAGCACAGGAAAGGACTAATGTCCAGAAAGAGATGTTTGGGGAAACAAAGGAGTACAGTAAGAAAAAGTAAAAAACTATCCGCTAGCTGTCAACCCTCTTTGAAGAGGCTATTGCCCTCGTGACGAAAGTATCAAGTTTGAAGAGACCGTTACTAATGTTTATAATATTAGATCTATTAAATTTAATGAGAGACGATTTAATAATATTTCTTAACAACATTGATTTTTCATAGGTAATATTTTTAGGTCAAACTGGTAAATCATTAAAAACACGTGTAAAACAACACCAATATAACGTAAGTAGACAGGAAAACAGTAGTGCTTTATTCTTGCATATAAAAAATGAAAATCATCATATTGATTGAACAGGAGCTAAATTTATTACCTATGAAAAATCAATGTTGTTAAGAAATATTATTGAATCGTCTCTCATTAAATTTAATAGATCTAATATTATAAACATTAGTAACGGTCTCTTCAAACTTTATACTTTCGTCACGAGGGCAATAGCCTCTTCAAAGAGGGTTGACAGCTAGCGGATAGTTTTTTACTTTTTCTTACTGTACTCCTTTGTTTCCCCAAACATCTCTTTCTGGACATTAGTCCTTTCCTGTGCTTTCACCCTTTTAAAATACCACTCTTCCCTCCCACTCTTCTCAACTCCTCACCAGATGTTTTTCTGCATCTAGTGTTCAGTTGGGTTTTTGACTCTGACGAAGACCGCTTGTTACGGTTGAAAGATCTTAGTCTTGTTTTCCCATTTTCTTATTGTGGTTTGATCATTGATATATATATATACATTAAAATATACTGTGATACATAGAAAGAAATATAGCAATTTGTAATATTTTGACTTTTGACCGTTATGGTGGTCGTCCTCAGGAGAAGAAGTGAATTGTCAGAGGAACAACAGTTCTCTGTCAAAATATTGAAAAGTGAATCCTCTGTTACGTTCCTATACATACATTTTACCAAATCTTTTCTGGCTTCCCTTTGTTGATTTTCTTGATGATTTTGTTAACGTTGGTCTTAAGCTGGGTGGTTCCTGGTTATTTTCTTGAATTTTGTAGAGTCATTCAGAATGTAGTCCGGTTTCTGTTTGTACTCAAGCCTGTCCATTACTACATATGAGTTTGACTTGTCCGCCCGTCTTATTATTATATCTGGATGTTGTCTCAGTTGTTTTTTCTACTTCGTATAGCTCTTTGGATAGTAGTGAACTGCTTTTAAATCCACTTTGTTTAGTAGCCTCTGCTCAGATAAGATTTTGGAACCTATTTCAGGTGAATACACTCCAGGATATATTTATGGTACAGTAAAGCAGCATAAAACAGAATATCCCCTGCACCCAACAATTTCACACGTCACCACACCCACCTATGATTTAGCCAAACAGCTAAATAAAATCATCACTCCATATGTGCCAGTGAATTATTTACTAAAATCAACGGATGATTTCCTTGATATACTAAAAACGATAAACCCTGAAGGAACTGTCGGATCCCTGGATGTAGAATCATTATTTACAAATGTGCCAGTAGAAGAGACCATCGGAATTATTTGTGATTGTATCCACTTAAATGAAAGAAGCATGGCACCTCCACCCATCAGTAGGCAGAATATGGAAGACCTTTTGCGAGCCTGTACGACAAGAAGCCCTTTCACGCACATTGATTGTTATTTCAAATGTTTATGTGAAATCTTTATGTATATATATAAATTCAAAACGAAGGAAACACACAGAAAGACACAGACATAACTCACATCGATATTTCGACCATCGTCGTCATCAGGAGGTGTGAAGATCGACGAGTCCCGCAGGAAGCCAGGGCGGTGACTCCTGCCTTCCTGCGGGACTCGTCGATCTTCACACCTCCTGATGACAGTCGATGACAGTCGACTGTCGCCATACACACCAAATCCCACGGTCTGTCTTTTAACGACTGCTTCAGTGTGCAGATTCTGCGTCAGATTCCTCCTGGTGATAATACTGTGACCCTTAGAGCCTCTGAGGAGGCTCACATCTGGTTGCTCGGGGCGCGCAGTGCACCTGGACTTAACCTTAAAAGATATTTTTTTTTTTTATTCTTATTTTTATGTATTTATTTTCCAGTATTCTTTATTCTCTAGTACTTATTTCTTTTTTCCTCTTTCGTATATTTTGTGTATATCTATTTTGTCTTCTTCACTTACTACTAGTTTGTTTTATCCTACTTTATTTTTCTAAATTCTTATTCTTAACTAGTTTCCCATACTTACCCTTTTATTCAGTCTCTATCTTTTATTTACTAAAACAACCAATGCAAGTTTTTTGTATTGTATTTATTTTTATTGATTTATTTATTTTTTTCTTCTTTTCTCTATCATTATTTTTGTTTTTTATAGTTTGTTTTTATCTTATATTGCTTATAATTTTTCACCTATTTATAGTTTTACCCAACCAGTACTGCTTATCTGAATTTCTGTTTATATCTTCTCCTAATTCTATACTTTAAGACCGGGTACGGTTGACAGCACTGGCGGTTGCCGGGTTGGTTTCTTGCCGTTGATTCTACAACGTGCTTGGTCTCCCATTCTCTTTTCTCCTGAAGACGGATTACCCGAAAATTTGAGTCTGTAAGTGTGTTTCCCTACTTTGTGTGTTGCTCTTTGTTAATCTCGAACTCGTATATATATATATATGTATATATATATATGTATATATATATATATATATATATATATATATATATATATATATATATAATTACTTTAACTTATATATATAACTTTATAATTTATATAGAAACATATAAGTTCATCATTCAATCTCTAATGATCTTCAAACTTTTATTGCAAATGATTCAGAATATTTTGTTTCTATTTGGATTTCTGATGGTGATTAAAAGTTAATATATCAATTGAAAGTCTGAAGCAGTTCTTCAGTTGTACATGTTTTATCTAAAAAGACATTGTTTTTGTAAGTTAGTTTTAATATATTTAGCGTGTATCAACAACTACTTTAAGTTATCTATGTCGGTGATTGAGTGTGATTCAATACGTGCTTTCATTAGCAACAGATCGATATGTGCGTGTCTAATTTTGCTCATGCATCTGCTGTATAAATACCCTGGGGTTTGTGTTTAAATGAATTTAGTCTAAACCTCCCTGCTGAGATCAGTTGATTCAGGGCTCTTTCAATAATAAACATGGTTTAAAAACATTCTCGAGCTGAAGTGTTTTACTTAGAGTTTATTTAGTCAAAGAATTATTTAAAATTTTCCATATAGAAGTTCATTGCCCAGTAGAAGTTCATTTTCAAATACTTTTTTTTCACAGATATTCATTTTTGCTGTGAACCTAAAGAGAAGTTTATTTACGAGTACATTCCTTTCCAAGAAATTTAAACTATTACCTATTCCATGACTTCTAAATATTGTTCTTTAATTTAACAACAACAGAATGCAACTATGAGAAGTAATAATTTGCAAAATACAGAAGTAAATTAAATTAACTTTGAGCAGTATAGCGCAGTGCACAGATATCTATAAAGAAAACTTTTCAAAAAATTTACACATTTCCAAATAATGTAAAACAAATAATTCAGGGTTAATTAACATAACTCTGTTCCAGATCTACTACCATATCCTAATTTTCATATGACCTAATTAGTAACATAATTAGCTGTTAATAAATTGTTTTAATATATTTAAATTATCTAAATTATTGATCTTGCTATATTTTGGAACACAGACTACTATTATACACTATTAAAATTAGACAGCGAGTATATTCAAACATAAACACTTATCATTTGATATAAACATATATCAAATGGTCGAAACAATAGCAAACAAATAAAAGATGGGACCAAGATGTTTCAGGCAAAATAAATATTTTCGTTAGAGCGGCGTTAGGCTAACAGGTGGAAGTGGACCTATGGTGTGGAATTAAAAAGGAAGGGAGGAAACTGAGATCATAAATCTAAGGAAAGAGAACAATAATTATCATTATTATAAAATAACAATAATATAACGATAGAGAGTCATTATTATCAAGACCAACTCTCTTTATTCTCATTGTAACATTTATACCAAATATTGTAGTGTAACTATTTATTTCTGTTATTTGAAAACTTCTACTTTATATCCAAACTTATTTTTATGAATCAAAAATAATTATCATGTTTCTTTCTGTTTTCAAGTTTCAAATGAAACTTTCAATTCCAGCATTTCAAATTTTATTTGAAACTTTTTTAGAGGCCTGAAGAACAGTAGAAAATAAGTAATACCAATACAATCAACTTTAAACACATGAATAAAAGTAAAAATGCACATTGTGTAGAATAATAAAAGTAAAAGTTAATAACAACAAATAAATGAACTTACGGGTTTATGTATTTTTATTAACAAGAAAACCTTCTCCAGCAAAACAGTTATACATACTACATGCTAAAAATTTAACTGAACACTGAATGGAGCTAATTTCAAAAATATATCCATTTATCTAAATATTTACAAATATTGTATGTGTTTATATACATATTTACATATATATATATATATATATTGGTTTATTGTTTAAAACAATCCCCCAAGCTAGTGATAACGTCAGCCGTTTACCAGCTTTTTGTTTGATCAGTGATTCTACAGATTCTACATTGGGAGTCACAAATTTTGCCTAACTCAAGTGAATTTCAAGTAGTGCAGTACAAGTACCTGACATCGTACAGACTCGGGACCGATAGCTGAACGTCCTCTCAGAGGGATGACGTACTAGATTTATTTACCTCCCGCGTAAATAAATCGAGGACCAGGTGAGAATCGAACCTCAGAGCACCAGCTCAGAGGTGAACACGTTAACCACTGAGCTAACCTGACTCCTTGGCCCTTACATATATATAAGTTTAGAAATTACTTCAAATCAAACAATTGAAAGTCTCTAATTATCACTTAGAAGATTTAGAAGAGTCCATCTTCCAATACAGAGAAAGACCAATCTTTCGCCGTGCAAGTCCTATATGTTTTCTAAGGTGAACCGTGTATTAAAAGGAACAATATTTGAGTACGTGAAAGAGAAAGTAGCATGCGTTCTGCAGAAGCTGACCGAAGAAGACTTCCAGCACTGTTTCGAACGGAAAATTTACATGAACGTTTATAGGGATAAAAAAAGGTATATATTGAAAGTGATGATAAATAAATAAATTTAAAATCAAAATTAAATGTTAATATCCACACCCAGTATACACATACACAAACATACACCATTTACACTAAGAAACTGAAAAATGTAACTGAGAATATTCAACGAAAACAACTAGTCTTAGCCAGTATGAGTGAGACTCTGACGAAGACCAGTTGTTCTGTTTGAAAAATCTTAATAAATTTTCTAAATTTCTAACTTTATTTCGATCTTTGACACATATATGTGTATAAAAATAAAATGCACACAAAAATAAATTTGAGTAGAAATAATAAAAGTAAAGCTAAAATAAGTATAAGATAGTAAGCAAGAACTGACGTTTATGATGATCAAAACGTTTGAATCCGTCAAAATCTGGAGATGGACATTCTTCACCATCACCACACATTGCTTCTTTTTGCACATAGTAAAGTAAAAAGGATAAGAATTCTTTTTTTCTTCAAATAATATCATTTAAAGAAATTCGAAACCGATAAAAAGATGATTGAGTCATGTTAGGTCAAAGTATGGAGGAATAGACTGTCATCAGTCCGGTGAGAATGGCCAACGGCCACAGACAATGCCTTTGGACACGACTCGAGTCCTTGGTGGCTCATTCCCATCCAATTACTCTCCCATCGTAACAATTAATATCCTGTTTTTGGAGTCTAAAAAAAATAAAAGTTTATAATTCAAATTTCTTTTATTAACAACGAATCATTATTAGATATAGTTTATACTAAACATTCAATACAACAATTTGACTGAATACTAAAATATTCTCCGAAATTATAGAATTATAATTAGTTTTATTGACTATAAAAAAGTTATACATAAGCCTCACACTACACCTCTCTGCATATAAATTTAAAGCACACCTAAGACCAGAACAAGAAGTTTACTGACAAGGAAAATGGTAGCGGATTCCACCTCTGATTTAACGATTAATAATAATCTCAGCCAACCAAAAATAAAAGCACTATACATTAAGGGAAACGGTCCTCCTTTAATTCGCGAATCTGTGATATATTTATGTTAGCCAGTTATAGAAACTTTGAATCGAGACAAAAATACACTTAAAGTGCTCCCAAATATATATATATATATATATATATATATGTTTGTAAAATTTGGAAGCAGTCCTTCTTTTAAGCATATTTCGTTGAACAGCTGACCGTATTTCGCTGATGTCATTTTCTTCATTAGTTTTTCAAGGTTTCTGAATACCTTCTTCTTTCCTTCATCCAAACGTTGGAGAATGTTAATTAAGTTATAACCGACATGTTTCGACTGGCTTCCAGTCATCTTCAGGGTGATTAATTAAACAAAGAAGAAAATTATTAGTCTTTGGAGTTGGTATTAAGACACATTATACAGTAGAAGTTTGAAGTAGCTGCTCTTGGGCCTGGTTTTCAAGGGCTACTAACTGAGGTGGGGTGGATGGTGGGGTGGGGGTACTGACAGTTAACGGTTTTTTCACCCAATCAGACGTGTATAGTTTAAGCTTAAGCTACCTCTTAATATTCAGACAGGTAGTAGCGAGAGAGTGCTTAAACTATACACGTCTGATTAGGTGAAAAAACCGTTAACTGTCAGTACCCCCACCCCACCATCCACCCCACCTCAGTTAGTAGCCCTTGAAAACCAGGCCCAAGAGCAGCTACTTCAAACTTCTACTGTATAATGTGTCTTAATACCAACTCCAAAGACTAATAATTTTCTTCTTTGTTTAATTAATCACCCTGAAGATGACTGGAAGCCAGTCGAAACATGTCGGTTATAACTTAATTAACATTCTCCAACGTTTGGATGAAGGAAAGAAGAAGGTATTCAGAAACCTTGAAAAACTAATGAAGAAAATGACATCAGCGAAATACGGTCAGCTGTTCAACGATATATATATATATATATATATATATATATATATATATGAAGTTTAAACTACAAGAGAAAAATAAAAACAATAGAAATAAATACTCTGAGGCCTTTCAATGTATGTCATCAGAGTATTTATTTCTATTATCTTCCTCTTCCATTGCGGTTTAAGCTTCATTGATTACATCATGTGTTTATTTATTGTGATTTTTCTGCATATATATAGTAGATGTGTTCTCTAATCGGGATTTGGTCAATTTTCTAGGATAAAAAATCAAACTCTCGTTGCCAACGTTTCGGTTTTATTTAACCGAATCAAACGAGAGTTTTAATTTTTTATCCTATAAAATTGACCGAATCCCGATTAGAGAACACACCTATTCCATCAAACGGTTGATATATTATTGAATCTGCTATATACCATATATATAACAGTTCAAAATTGAAGATAGGTAGCACAGAAAGTAAAAGAAACACACTTACAGACTCAAATTTTCGGGTAATCCGTCTTCAGGAGAAAAGAGAAAGTGAGACCAAGCACATTGTAGACGCAACGGCTAGTAACCGTTGCTTGCTTGCTTGATATATATATATATTTCTAAATTCTTATTCTTAACTAGTTTCCCATACTTACCCTTTTTATCAGTCTCTATCTTTTATTTACTAAAACAACCAATGCAAGTTTTTTGTATTGTATTTATTTTTATTTATTTATTTCTTCTTTTCTCTATTATTTTTCATTATTTTTGTTTTTTATAGTTTGTTTTTATCTTATGTTGCTTATAATTTTTCACCTATTTATAGTTTTACCCAACCAGTACTGCTTATCTGAATTTCTGTTTATATCTTCTCCTAATTCTATACTTTAAGACCGGGTAAGGTTGACAGCACTGGAGGTTGCCGGGTTGGTTTCTTGCCGTTGCGTCTACAACGTGCTTGGTCTCCCATTCTCTTTTCTCCTGAAGACGGATTACCCGAAAATTTGAGTCTGTAAGTGTGTTTCCCTACTTTGTGTGTTGCTCTTTGTTAATCTCGAACTCGTATATATATATATATATATATATCAAGCGCTATTCGTCAGAGTCAACTCTCAACCGTGAAGGAAACCACTTTTCAGGGTTGCAAAAATGCAAAAACCACTTTTTAAACAAATGTTCTCCTTTTTTGAGTTCTTTCTGTTAATTTTAATCCATTCAATGAACTCGTTTTTTTCAGAGGCCGTGTCTTACCTGAAAAGCAACATGTCCTCCCTCAACGGGATCAAAGGCGTCAAGGAAACCGACCTGCTCTTCCTCGACACGCTTCTCGAAAAGTCTCAAATTAAAGGTTTAGTTAAGGTATGTCTATCTAGAAGTAAAAGTTAAAGGAAAATCATAGTTAATTATCATAAAGTACAGTAGGTTACTGCTTAGCCCTATCCTCCCCTATTCTAGGTGGCCTAAAAGGGGTAATGTAAACAAGGATTAAAGTGTTAAAAATTAATAATTTTTAAGGAGTAAATGTTTTTTAAGATTGTTACATGTAGCTAGAATTTCCATCCATATCATTTATAAACACACCATAATTATATATTTCATATTATAATTTTATTTCAATATAATAAACGTAACATTCAAGAAATAAACAACTGAAATATAAAAACTAGCAGTATACTTTGGCGTACAGTTCCAAAGATGATTTGTTACTTAAGTTTAGCATTGCTTCGGTACTTTGCTGGGTAGTTAAGTAATCGTCAAGTTAAGATTAAGCTAAGTGTGGTGGTCCTCGCCTGCCAATCCATCGACCTGGCTGATTGACGTCCAGTCTCGTATACCCATTGCATCATGTTCCAGGGGTGCGCCCTGCTAGAGGTACAGACCCTTTACATTATCATGCTGTTCTAATAACGGTTAACGCTGTTGCTGTAATACAGCTAAATAATTTTGTGCAGCCGCTGTTTCATCAAAAAGAAACGAACCATCGACCGCTTCCGATGATTTGGCACACCAGATATAGAAACCCAAAAGATTTCCGGGTGTAATGATTGTAACCTTTGGGTTTTCTCGAAATCCAGAAGACTCACATATGGAGATTGATGCAGTCGTTGAGATTAAAAACCATCTCACTGGAACACAAAACGTGGTCACTATTCTGCTCTTCTAACGGCTATCATTAAAATGGAACCAAATTAACCTGGTTGCCATCATTAAGAATATCAGTAAGGTGCAGATGATACGGTCAGTTGCTCAGTTCCTTTAGTACTCATCTTATCGCTGTTTGTGACACGCCAAGTTTCATTAATTAATCCTTTTGGATGACTTCTAAAAACTCTGTGCAAACAAGGGGCCATCATCATAGTCTGATGCTCAACCGTCATTGGCATTACCGGCCGACTTGAGCTCATCAAATTTTTCACATTCCTGTCCAAGTTAACTTAGACACCAGGCCTACAATCGCTGATTTGGGAGGTCGCTTACTGAATTAATATCGAAATTCTCGTTAGTTGAATGTCATGCCTCCAGAAACAATTTAAAACCACAATTTTTTGTTTTCGTCTTAATCGTATAGGCATAATGTATGCCTAAAATTGAAAAGAAAATGAAATAGAAACAAATAATTTCAACTTTCCAATATTGCATGAAATAAAAGAAAACACGATAAAATATATAATTACTTACTTATGGCACATTGGTTTTTATGGAGCTCGGTCAGAAAAATATAAAAAAACTTTTAATACATACGGTGTCGAATGATAAGTTTAGAATGCGTTGTGTCTAGTGATAAGCTGTAGACTGGCTCCATAATTCTTATTAACATGAATTGCTATGCCCAGTTTTATCTACATAATTAATTCCGCAGATTTCTTTTAAAGTTACTTCACTATTATACCCTACAATGTAGGTTATACAATTATTATAAATATTTTTATTTAAAATTTAACCTGTCATGTATTCAAAAACTTGTTATTAAATGCCGAATGGTATTTCTTTATTATATTAAGTAAAAGATTATAAAGTTTTGACTGATTCAATTAACATTGATTCATGTCAGTTAATATATTTATTTGCTGTCAATTTTTGGCTATTCATTTTTGTAGGTTCTGTTACTCACATATACAACTAAATTAACGAAATTATTTAAAAAGTTTCAGTAGCACCTAAATCTCCAGAGAGCTCTGCATAATTATGGATGTTCTCATATTCGGTACGAACGATACAGAATTTGATAATACAAGATAGAGATCCTGATACTCTTAGAGAAACCTGATACCTAAAAAAACTATTAAAATTGCAACCACATAGCTTCAAATCTTATAGTCTGGTTATTCAGAAAAAAATAAATTGGTTTTTTGAATAATCATCGGTTTGTTGGGAAACTATATTATATCATTGAGTTTCAGGACCAAGATAAATTAGTCAAGGGACCTACATCGACTTCGGAAATAAGGGAGGAGGACTGAGACAATTGATGCCATTTCCTGGCATTTATCTAACTAGTTGTTGCCTAGTTATTATGGTTACAATGACTTTTTAGTAAATATTTGTAAGGTGGTAAGATTCGCCAAAACGATAACATTTCCCTTTAGGTTATGTAACCTTTATTAACTGGAGGTACTTTTCCTTACTTTGGAAAGTTGTTGTATTACTGATTTAATTGGATAGTTTCCTTCTTAGAAGTTTCTAAAATACGAGCTTGTTGGAGTGTTTCATTTACATTTAGTTTCTCCTTGTTTGGTGATCAGAATGCCCGTATCTCACAACTTTTGGGTTCACGAATTAAGTATACTAACAAGAATATCGAAGCAACTAATTTGAACAAGAGGATTTGAAATTACAAAGTGCTCATTATATATTTTAAATTTCTATTTATATTAAATAGAAATCCTAAGACGTACTAATGTAAACGAATTATAGATAAAATAAGTAAACGTCACTGGTTTCACTTTCACTGATTTCACCACCTTCACTTGCTTGGATTTGTGATTTAGGTTCAAGGTAGTTATTGAAATGAATTAGCGATATAAACATATTAGTGCATGAATCTACTTTATTTCACAGTTGCATACATTTTGTTCACCAAAGATCAAATAGAAATTAAAATTACTTTAACTTCTTAAGATGAATGAAGAATATAGTATTACAAGATAATTAGAATTTTGCTTTATCAGTCCACGAATTCAATTTTGAAAAACATGAGAAGTTTGTGTATTAATAATCTAAATTAAACTCCAAAAGTCGGATATAACATCTAAATTGGATTATTCCATCCGTTGACTTGACACTGAAATCAAATTTCAATATCCACTGTTTTTCTTTCCTGTCAGGTTATATTAATTAATCTAAATTGTTACGAATTACATTCAAATTTAATTATTAGCAGTTTATTGTGAAAATTTAACTGTTTTTAATAAATACAAGAGAATTAATGTTCTCGTGACTGATACGTTATTAGGTTGTGGGAAAAATAATTTATATAACAGTTGATCAGAGTATGAAACGGTTTTAATTCGTGTAGACAAGGAAGTTTGGGGGCGTGGCGTGGCGCAGAGCTGTCATTGTTTGTTATCAGGTGCTTGTGTACATTCCTTTTCAACCTAGTCAAGTTGTAAGTTATTTTTGAATTTAGCCTAGAAATAAATTTTGCAATGTTGCATATGTATGTTCTAATGTAGTTTTGTTGATTTAATATTAAAGAATAGATAGAAAAGTTCAATTAACCAACTCTGTAGGTGTGGCCATTAATTTTTTCTGTGTGCTATAGAAATTCCAGTTAATTACCCAGACAATATTAATTCGGTGTTATTTCTGTGGCACTGTTCAAACATTATAACGGAATTACATTTAATCAGTTAAGTTATTTCTATTGAAAATAAGAAGAATAATAGTGAACTGTTTCATTAGGCAAGCATTTTTGTTTGACCTTATATTCAAACTTTATATTAGTGTTGGTGTTTTTTTTTACAAGAAAAATGTGTATTTCACATTTACTTTTCGGTATGATGTGTTTAGTTACTTTTTTGTTGTGTTATCTCTCAACTTTTTAACAAATAAACACATGAAATAAACGTTAAGTGATAAATTCACAGTACTTTTCATTTTCATATTTATGACTATTTAGATGCTTTCAGTTAATTAACTACCATGCTAACATTTGAATATAGTGCTCTATCTGAGTAAGTTATTTTGTAGATGTAGTTACTGAAATAGTAATTAGATGTATTTTCTGAAAATTAATCAAATGCTTTAACTTTCTTTTTCTATTAACCGTTCAAGAAGATGGCGAATCTTTAATACATTGTAATTGTAATACTACTTGATAAAAGTAATCTGTAATCTTGATTATGAAATCTTTTTACATTATGCTTATGTAATCAAATGCAGTTTTTGATCAGTATATGTCAGTTTAAATACGTTATATTATGTTTATATGCATATATAGTACAAATTTCGGTAATTCCTGGGATTGTTCTTCAATGGTGTTATCATTGCAACTAGGCAGTTATAATTAAATATATTTTTGAGTCAATATCACTTTCAGTTAGAATGGAGCCGGTTTGTTTTGTTGTATATGAATTCTTTTTGTAACAATTGTATACATAGAGTTAATTTGGTTTTTTTTTTATAAGAATTCGCGGTGATAAATTAATGATTAGTAAATAAAATTATTGTGAATTTACCATTGTTTATCCAGTGTCTAGTCATTTCTACAACTTTGTTTATCATCTTTGCAGAGGTAATGGACTACAACTTAATTTGTTAAAAAAAATTTTCGATTATTATCCTAAGTTAAAGAAAGCTACAGACTAATACCTACTGTAGAATAATCCTATAGATTTCCTTAATATCATTCTTGATTTGAAGGAAATCAGATTTTATTTTATCAGAAAGAAATCGCAATATATAAGTACAATATCTCATTTGATTCATTTCTTTTACCATATACTTTCAAATATAATGGATCTGTTTTCAAATGTACACAATTTAATTTTACTGATGTAAATATTTATATGACCTATGGTATTTTCTATATTATTTATTTTTATTTGAATTATTTGATAACAGTTACTACTATTACCTGAGTAGTTTTCAGTGATATTATGACTGAAATGTTTCAACATTTCTTCCTCAGTGATTGATAACTCATGCTAGTTTCATATTTATTACCAGTTTACCTTTGTTAAGGAATGTGAATCTTTTAAAACTACTTTCCAAGGAGTTTTCTCTCATCTAGTTTCTTTAACCTTCATTCTGTTCATTATATTTGACTTCCAGTATTTCTTGCAAAATTGTATTTAATTCGACGGTTGATTATCTCGGATACACTCCCTATACAACTAAAGACTTAAAAATAACGCGAAAATGGGCGATATGGACCAGGTGGAATGACTAATGTTTTGTAGTTAATGAATTATTACTGTGTAAATGTTTTGCAAGTCAAATTAACTCTTTTCAATGTAGAACTATGTCTTTATTTAAAAATGTTAATAGCGGGAAATGAAGCTTTTTGTGACAGAGAAGTATAGTATTATATATATATTTAAAAAAAATACGATTCATTAAAGTTAGTTTGTGTAAGGTTTGTTAATCATACATAATTTAATAGCTATAGTGCTAACGAGACATCGAGAATTGAAACCAATACTAAAAACTTAGGAACTACATAATGATGCAGATATGTGAATTATATATAAAACAAATGTATTAATGCGCAGATTGTATTAATTTTAATGGAATGGTATTTTTTTTAAATAATGTCTGATAATACATTTCTTTACAATACATTTTTCGATTTCCTATTAATTAAGATGATACCTACCGTGGAATTATAAATTTGTAAAAGTTGAGGTTGAAAAGCAGAAGGATGAATTTAACTTGGAAATCCAGATTATTAGGAGAATATCTCTTCAATTGTCTTCATATCTCAATATGTTTTTGATATAGTCGGGATTTGCTGAATTTGTCTTCCTAGTCGGTGTAAAACTTGACATATTTATTTAAGTTCTGAAATGAACAGGATATATTCACTTAAGTTCAACAAAATTTTGTATCGTAAATTCCAGAATGAAAAACTAATTAACCTGCTTTCATATAATTCCAATTAAGAATAACATTCAGTTTGCTATTGATGGATGGACTATATCTGAGACCGGTTGAGTTATGAAAACAAGGGCTGAAAGAAAGGGGTTGTGTTTTGTAATATCACTAACAACCTTTGTCGTGCAAGAGTAATATTTCATTTAGAAAATCTTTATGACTAATCTGATGCTTTGAATTCAGTGTTGTTTAAAGTGTTTGTCTTCAGATTTTAATGTTTGTTTAGACGCATGACAGTCTTGAAGTTGGTTGGATTGGAGAACCCGTGAGCAACGCGAGCGTGTCACTGGCAGAGCAGGTGACGAACGAGTGCAAAGGAGGGAAAGAAGGGGAACAGTTGGCGGAGATACTGGGCAAAGCCCACATCAAAGGACTGCTGGAGGCGCACGACACGGTGGCGATAGTGGGGAAGCACGGAGATCAGCAGGTCTGGGACCAGTGTGGTAGTAGGGCTGCTTTGGTTGACCAAGCCAACACAGTGCCCATGGATACTATTAGGGTCATTGGTCTGCGCAGGAGCAACAGCCAACCTCTGGTAACTTTCCTGCCTCAACAAACAGCATTGCTTTCCAGCCCAATTTAACAGGCTCTTGTCATATCATTAGAGAATCACAGTTTCGATTGAAATCAATTTAGTCAATGCTATATTTTAGTAAAGAAGAAACAACCTGTTTCTTTTTCAATTCAATTGACATTTTTACTTTGAAACAATATTAAACAAAAGTGCATGCAACAGGAATATTTTAAAAAAAACTCACGAGCTCTGCAAGCAGTTATTGTGCACTATTTAAAAAAATCACTAAACCTGGGACTCCTAAATAGACCACTAATATCGTTACGAGTAGTACAACACGATTTTATTCTAAGCTGTTAGAAAATTTTGTCACCTATCGTATTTATAAAATATTTTGTTTAGGCTATGCATATAAAACTAATTGCTTGGAGGAAATTAATTTTGAAGAAGCAGAAACTACATATTACAAACTGCATAAATGATTAATTCCAAACTTTTCATTTAATCAAACAAATAATTATCATCAATATGTAACAACAGCTGATTATGTTAATAAAGTCTGAATTAATTTGTTTGAAGGTTGTTACCTACAAACAATTTTTTAATGATAATGAAACTGTTCAAGCAGTTACGAATCTTCTTGCAATTGAATATTTTATTCTTCAATGTGATATTGACAATTTTGATTCAGATTTCCAGCAGTGTTAAAGCGATTTAAAATATTTAAGTTTACTGCTTTTAATTCATGGTAGTTTTATATTTAAACCATAGTTATAGGAATAATGTAACGACCTTGTTGAGAAATCTGGTAAACAAGCAGTACTCTCTGGTTAAGTCAATGTTTCCATGTATTTATCCATCTTAATACAAATACAGTTGTATAATTACAAAAAAATGTAAAAACTCTTGAATGAAAATAAAATCAACAGGTAACTGTGAACAATAATGGGTATCTAAACATTTGAAATAGTTATCAATATCAATAACTCATAATATTTTCGTTAATTGAAATGTAATTGATAATTTAAGCTTAATTAATATCATGAAATTTTTTAAATGTAGTAAAGAATCTACGGTTCCAACTGGGTAATTATTATATATTATTGTTATCATCCGTAATTAACCGTTGATTTTGTATTTATTTTTTTAAAGTAAAGTATTTCCTATTGTATTTGTATCAATAGTACAATTTGTATGATGGTTCATAAGTACATCGAAAAGTTGGCTTAAAGGATTATGGCTTTCCTATTTCATCAAAATCAGCAACTCTCCTTTGTTAAATATACAGTTTCAGCTGTATCTTTCTACTACCATCTTAGGTCCTTCTCTTATTATTCCATGTTGTGCTTATATGCAAGTTCTTTTTTTGATATGTGTGATGTGTCTCTGCAAAATAAACTTTTTTGCGCTATGTCTTCATTATTTTGTGGGGTCTGTTGTGACAGGGACTGACGGTTGAAGTCGATGAAGAGGGAAGACTGATAGTTGCTAGGATATTAGCTGGTGGAGCTATTGAAAAGCAAGGCTTAGTTCGTCCTGGAGACACGATACTTGAAGTCAATGGGGTTTCAGTATCGTCTCCAGAGCAGTTACAACAACAAGTTGCTCTGTCCAATGACACGCTCACTTTTAGGATACTCCCTTCTCCGGACTCTTCTAATTTACGCCAGATAAAAGAGGTATTTTCCTACTTAATTTCTTAATTTTAATTCTATTGATATTAGTATCAGTTTGCCATCTACTAGGTGTCAATTCGGGCTAAAATAATACAGAAAAAGGGTTACAAAAAGGCTAAAATTTTCCGAACGAGCTTAAAAAATGGCCAAGTGACAATCTAAGGAAAATAGCATTCTAAACAATATTTTATTTTTATTTTATTGTATTGTGTGCTTTCTAGTAGTTTTATTTTCACAAAAAATAATTATTTACGTTTATGAAATCAAATATTTTATTTTTTGTTTGTTTGTGCTTTTAAGTTGATTTAATTTTAGCATTTATTTAAATTGTTTGTGTTTGTTTCTTTGCAGTGCTACATGAGAGCTTTATTTGACTATGATCCCCGTGAAGACAGCTTACTTCCCTGTAAAGAAATCGGTCTTGCCTTCCAAAAAGGAGATATATTGCAGGTAACAAAATCCTGCAATATTACTTCTATGAAGTAATTCATAAGATACTCATTTTAGATAAACATCTGATACCAAACTAAATGCCTATTAGATTTATTTAGAGGATGGTACAAGAAAAAGAATAGATGAGGAGCAGTGTTTATAAATAATTTTCTACCTCTAGAGATGGAACTGTCTGTCAAAATCCCATGAGTTAAAGAATTCCCGTTCTTGTAACCAAAACAATATAGTTTTACATTGCATATTTTACTTGTTTTATCAATAACTTTACCGAAAGAAAATATATTAACAAGAAAAAAATTGTGTTTTTAATATTATTTCATTGTGCTTGTTATTTACATAGAAGATTGTGAGAATTCGTTAAAATTAAAGTATTAAAGTAACATAAATATAATTCATATAAAGGGATCTATGAATTTATGGTTATAAAGGTATTATAAAGTATTAAATTATAAAATATAAAGTAGTAATTTGTAAAAACTAATATTAATCTGATAGTATGGCTTGCTAATAACAAAAATGGGCTTAAAGCTACAAATGAGCCAAATTTTCAGCCTCTAAAACATCACTGAAGTCCCAAGCGTGTAAGTGTAGTGGTTGGAAACCAACTATAAATTACCTTACGGTACTTAATTTTACCAGTAATGTAAGGTACAAATGAATTGAACAATATCAGTTCTTAAACTGAATAGGAAAATTGGTATAAAATGTGGTTGATAAGACCATTTGTAACACTGATGGGTGAATGTCAAAAAATCATTGGCACCTTACTTGACGTTACTTGATTAGGAAAGTATACTCAAAGATTACTGCAGGTTAAATTAATCAAAAAATATAACTTCTTATGCATTAGAACTATATTTTTACTTTACTGTAATTAACATATAGTTATCGTTAAAAAAAGTCGATCTACAGATTTTAACAGATTTACATGTTTTGACTTCCCCAAAGTCCTTTTATGACGTATTTTGATAATGTCTGTGTGGGTATGATCGAAAAGTTTTTATACACGCTACAGTCGACAATCTTTGACATGATTACTATGTTACACACAAATGGGCTTCGTAATGTCGATTTACCCACTATTGTTTGGGAGTAATTATTCACGATGGGAAAGTCTTTTTTTTGCGATAGGTGTTTTTGGTCACTTTAGATTTTTTAATTATATATGGTATATGAATTAAATATTCTTGATTATTTTACACCAATGCTTAACGGTGAATTTTACATGGAAGCAAAATGCAACCTCTACCATTCAAATTAGATATCATTTAGTAATTTGTGTAGTGCGATGTCAGAATACCTGGCGTGGGTTGAA
Organism: Hermatobates lingyangjiaoensis; assembly: GCA_026182355.1. NCBI lineage: Eukaryota > Metazoa > Arthropoda > Insecta > Hemiptera > Hermatobatidae > Hermatobates > Hermatobates lingyangjiaoensis. The sequence continues at coordinate 434,275 of JAPFBL010001927.1, forward strand.
AATAATCATAGAAAATAAAAAAAATGATGTTGATTTTTTTAGTTTTGGTTTTTATATAGGTACGTGGTAATTAGAATGAGACCATCGTCGAGATTACACCCAAGAGAAATCAAGCAACTTTTCTAACTTGTTTTCTTTTGTACAGATTGTTAACCAGAAAGATCCTAACTGGTGGCAAGCTAAGCACCACAACACTGATGGACCAGCCTGTTTAATACCATCCCAGGAACTTGAAGAAAGGAGAAAGGCTTTTGTCAAACCTGAAGCTGATTTTGTACACAAAATCGGGATTTGTGGAACCAGGGTAAGCATAATATGGTATTGCCTTTATATTTCTCGAGGTTAGGTAAAGCATTAAAACTTCTAGGAGCCAGGTTAGCTCAGTGATTAACTCACTCGCCTCTGAACTAGTAGGTCCGTGGTTCGATACCACCTGACACTCGATTTATTCACATGGGGATGTGAATAAATCTGATCACGTCGTCCCTCGGAGAGGACGTTAAACCTCTTTTGACTCTATATGTGTTCCTAAGCTTCTCAGCCATATGACCACCAAAATCAAATAAGGCCGACCAGTTTAACGTGCTGCCCTTTAGTCACTTTGAATCACTCCAAAGTGTCCGAGGTGACCACGCGAAGGCGGGCCCGCACGATACTACGGCGCGCATCAAGACTTACGTCACGCATCAGTACCAGGTCAGCGTACTCAAATCGGGTATTTTAAAGTCATACAGCCTGATACATTGACTTATTACCTTACCAGCAGGAGGGTGGAGCTCTATGGCACCGGTCGCCCATGGGCCTCTGCCGGTAGTGCAAGTATTCTTTTCATTTTACCTATTTCACAAACATACTCGAGGAATGCATATCTGAATTTATGGCTGAATGCCTTTTTATATACACTGGCTATAAACTTTCCTGTCTTAAGTATAAAATTCAATCATAGCAAGGCGAACCGATCACATTCCTCGAGAACATGCTGCACTGTCTCTGGGGCTGCTCTACATGGACATATTGGACTTTCGACTTTCTTGAATCTATGAAGGTAAGACTTGAAGTCCCCGAGGCCCGTGAGGATTTGTGCCAACCAGTGGTCGACAAAGACTGTCCCACGTACTCGGAGACGGTCCTCTACGCTCCAGAAGAAATTTCATCTCCATCTTCCTGTCTCTTTATTTTATCTTGCCGATATTTTAATTTTCTATCAGACGCTGGGTGTATTTCAATTATTTATATAATAATCATGACTTTATAAAGAGATTTATATTAATATGATTTGTTGTGTGCAGGTTTCAAAGAAAAAACGTAAAATCCCTTATCATTCAAGAGCAAATGTTGAATTTGACAAAGCCGAGCTTTTGCTTTACGAAGAAGTAGCTAGAATGCCACCTTTTAAGAGGAGAACTTTGGTCCTCATCGGTAGCCATGGTGTTGGAAGAAGAACTTTAAAGAATCGAATTATTAACAGTGATCCTGAGAAGTTTGCTGCCGCTGTTCCTTGTAAGTTTATTTTATAAAATTATTTTCCAGTTTTTTCAAAGTTATTTTAACTGAGTTATTTATATATAACCGTATTTGTACGTGTATTTCTGCATGTAACTTTTAGGATTATTGACAAAATGACAAATTATGATATATATACTGTAATTGTACTCTTATACTTTGCGATATTTAAATAAATGGTAAATATAATTAATTTTTATCTATTCACAGTTTAAAATACTGAATGTTACAGGTTTATTTATAAACGTTATTGTGCTGACGAGTGACTGAGGTTGTAATCTCTTACATCTCACTTAACTGTAAATAGATTACACATAGCTTTTTTTTTCTGTTATTACAGTGACAAGTCGTCCTCGACGTCCTTTGGAGGAGGATGGAAAGGGTTATTGGTTTATTGATCCGGAGGAAATGGAACAGAACATAAGGGAGAGTAAGATGTTAGAGTACGGTGATCATAATGGACACATATATGGGACTAGTTTAGATACCATCAGAGACATCATTGCCCAGGGCAAGATGTGCGTTCTTGATTGCAGTCCCATAGTAAGTATTCTAGAGTATATTGAACTCTGTTAAGCAGGTGCTTTATTATAAGGATAATTAAAACTAGCCTTATGAAAGAATTATGTACACATAACCCTCTGCTATAGCGTTCTAATACTATCGCGCATGCGTAAAAAGCTACCCAAATGTCTTAATCGCGCCCTAAACGAATGCTATAGCGCTTCCTGGTTGGTCGAAGGAGTGACCAGTAAGCCTCCACCACAGCCTAGGAACCCCTTCAACCCACCTGAGCCCTTCACCGCACCCGAAAAGGTATATAAAATGGGCTATTATGTTATGTTATTTTTATTTATAGCCGCTATATATTTTTAATTTGCAACACTAAATTACAGTCATGTTTGTTGAAGAGAGGTCAAAATTGGGTAAATTAGGAGTATAATTTGAGGTCGGGACTCCAGTAAGAATTATTAGAATAAGTTCTCCAGTTCGGCTGTAGTGCGGCAATAGCGATACCAAGTAGGAGTGATAGCATAGGGTTGGGTGTGGTCACTAAAGTGTCTATAAACAAGACAAGTGTTTTTTTATCAAGTGTTAATTACCAGTTAACAAAAGGCAATCAAACTTATGACCATCAAAAAAGTGATCATAATATACCAGTCAAAAGAAAGCACTAACAATTAATTACGACTTAGTGGTAGTGACGAGAAAATGTAAGTAGTTAGATAATTATTGTTATTACTTGTCTTTAGATCTATAGACGTCTAACAAATTGAACTTAGTGATGCGTATATGTGATTAACTTTAAATATTCTCCTTCTTATTTGATTTGTTTATTTTGAAAGTGGTGTAAGTCACTCTACCGTAATGAAAAGTGGCAATTAGCTCAACAGTCAGGCAGGTAATGATCACATCAGTTTTAATCATGGTTAAATGATTAAAATCATGTCATGGGGTTAATGTACCTGAAGAGTGCTGTGGTAAAATGAGCGAACGTTGCCAATTTCGTGGTTTACAAATTTCTTATCGAATAACCTACTTATAGCAGAATTGTTCATGACACAAAGATATGGCAGTGTTACTAACATACTTGTACACTCTGTAATGAAACTTGTATTTATATAAGTATTAATATAATCTATTTAAGTATTTATAAATTTATATAATGCATATAAATGCTTCTAATTCAATATCATAAGTTCTTGACAACTTTACAAAAACCTAGCCCTGAAAATACATATATTTTCCTATGTATTTTCCCTGACAATACACTATATTCCTACAAATACATGGATCAATATAACACTGAACAGCCTCTACTAATATAATATTACAAACCTGTTTTTATTTATTCATATACCTTAGCCTTTCGGCCATACCATGATAAAGCAGAATAGGTTGATGTTTTTTAACGTGGAGCCCTTTCCCCACGTTACGAGAACCAACCGTTTCCTCATGAATGAGAAAAATGAGACAATCCTCGTGAAGTGTCCAAACTGAAACTCTCCGAGGCTGGCTTCCACGACCTAAAACATAACATAAGCCTGGTAGTCACTATAAGGACTGATGGTTACTTGATGACAGACATTATCAAGAATTACAGATGAAAAGTGCAAAAGAAAAAAACAAGAGTAACAGTTAATGGGGAGTTGAGATATTGGAAGAATAGGTAAATAAGGGAAGGCGTCATAGATTGTAAGAAACGGTATAGATGGAGAAAGAGTAGAAGAATCCAGACGCTAAACACAATGTGACGGGTCAGGCAATCCTAAGTCCTCCATGACCAGCCACAACCAGCATCGTCTGAATAAACCTTGGACCTTATAAGCAAACAAACTTGCGGATTTCACTGATGGGCGAGAAAATGTCTTTAAAATGACAAATGCAACTTGGAAGAAGAAAAGAGGACTTTGGGACCCAACTATCGTGCCAGTACTCAACTGAGCGGCTTTCCACCCGCGGATACCAGTGAATTATACAGACTAGGGTGAGCCGAGCAGCTGAAACAACAGCTTCACAAAGTCGCGCTATAGCAATCATGAAAAAGGCAAGTATCAGCCACATCTGACTAAGAAGGGCGGTCTGCCACCCAAACTTGCGCATGAACGAGCGGACTTTCCACCCTCGGACGGAAAGGCCCTGTTGTGCCTTTCTTAGTTCACGCCATGAGGGAACAACCACCCAGGCGTGCTCCCCCCCCCCCCCCCCCCATGACGATGTGAAGGCACATCGTGGGGGGATAATAATATCACAGACCGTGCTTTGAATATTTCTGCCATTTTCAGAATACGTAGAGAGGTTGAAACCACGGCTCTAAAAGATTTTATAGATGTTGGATGGCACCAAATATAAAAAACAAATTTAGTAGTATTTTATTACTTAGAGCTTCATTTAGTTTACAACTTGTATATCCCTATTGTTTTCCTTTTTATAAGTATCCTAACCGAAAAGTTAGAAGGAGGAACCATTCTTAACTAATTTTGATTTCGATTCGTTTAATAAGTATTGTGATATATGTCTAGAATTTGATAAATTAATTTTTAAGAAGTTTATAGTGTCATTCTTCTGTCATTTACAGGCTTTAAAAATTCTTCACAACTCGTCGGAGTTCATGCCTTTTGTGATCTTTATAGCTGCCCCTGGAATGGAGTTGCTGAAGCAAATGTATGATTTCAGTCGCTCTACAGGAACGTCTACCAGAAGTTTTACGGTATAAAACTGAATTCTCTTGTTTGAATTTATTTTTTAAGTAACTCCCATAGAATTTTTTGAAACGTTTTTGAATATTGATCGAAAATGCTTTTGTTTAAGTGCATTTATGATAGTAACATTTTTTTTTAATTTATTTCTAATGTTGCTTTCATAGATAGAAGCTTATTGAAATGTTTTTGAAATGAATGGCATAAGCATTTTCTAAAGAAATGATATTTATAGGCATAAAGTATCTAGGTATTAGAATGGCATTTTCTAAAGAAATGATATTTATTAGGCATAAAGTATCTAGGTATTAGAATGGCATTTTCTAAAGAAATAATATTTATTAGGCATAAAGTATCTAGGTATTAGAATGGCATTTTCTAAAGAAATTATATTTATTAGGCATAAAGTATCTAGGTATTAGAATGGCATTTTCTAAAGAAATTATATTTATTAGGCATTAAGTATCTAGGTATTAGAATGGCATTTTCTAAAGAAATGATATTTATAGGCATAAAGTATCTAGGTATTAGAATGGCATTTTCTAAAGAAATGATATTTATTAGGCATAAAGTATCTAGGTATTAGAATGGCATTTTCTAAAGAAATGATATTTATTAGGCATAAAGTATCTAGGTATTAGAATGGCATTTTCTAAAGAAATGATATTTATTAGGCATAAAGTACCTAGGTATTAGAATGGCATTTTCTAAAGAAATGATATTTATAGGCATAAAGTATCTAGGTATTAGAATGGCATTTTCTAAAGAAATGATATTTATAGGCATAAAGTATCTAGGTATTAGAATGGCATTTTCTAAATAAATGATATTTATAGGCATAAAGTATCTAGGTATTAGAATGGCATTTTCTAAAGAAATTATATTTATTAGGCATAAAGTATCTAGGTGTTGGTCAAAATTTGAACCCCTACCTTTTTGATACCAATAAAAACTCATAGCCTAATATATACGTCAGCTATTGATTCAGGAATTTATAAACTCTAGTGTGTATATAACAATAAAGTTCCATAACATATTGTTAATGTAGTAACATTACTTTAAAGCTATAAAAATAATTATGTTCCTGTAATTGATTATTTAAGTAGATAATGCGATGTGATCACACAAGTAGTTATACGTATATATATATTTTATAAGAAAATCATAACAGTATATCGTTGATTGTAGGTGGGGATTCATTTTAAAAGATTTGCTAGAATAGATTAGAAACGCAGACGGTTTTCTTTTTACCCATTACCAAGTAGATTTATATTCGTTTCATTAAATTAAATTAAGAATACGTGATATCTGTATCAGTCAGTACTAATATAACGCACGCTTTACAGTACCATAGTGGTAGTCATTTTCTTCAGATTTGTCTGCAATATTCAACCCACTATTCATCCTGCAATTCAAGGATAAAATTTCAAAACTTAATCAATTTTTAGCTTAAAAGTGCGTTGTACTCGACGATTGATTTATTTTCAAATACAGTTCATGTGTAATCAGATAAAAAGTTTTCCTTTTTTTACCAATAATTTTCATGTATATGGTACATTGGGTATATCTTATCTTTTTGTCATCTACATAACCATAAATTTGCAGTTTATTTGGCCCTCTGTTTATCCGTTGATTAATTCTTTTAAGAATCCGTTGATTCTTGATACTTCTTTTAGTTTTGGTTAGAAATTTAAGCTCTTCTTTTGATCTATTAATTTTACCCGACCTGATTCAAAAACATTTCACTTGGTTTCTTTAGCTGGAAGACCTTTTTACCCATCAATGTAAGCCTGTGCATGTTTATCTATGTAAACTGTGTGTATGTTTCGTTTGCCCTCTTTAGTTTGACAGACAGAGTTCTATAAGGTACAGTTCAAGAAGGGCCCGCACTCTCGAGTCCCTGGCATCCCTTTATGAAGTGAGTTTTACTTTTTTTTTTATTTTGTTAATTTGCATCGTAAAGTGCTTAATCTGCTATAATTCAAGTAGTATAATCTTTTATGATTTCTAGATTCCATTTATATAAATAGGAATATGCGAAGTTATGAATGCATTTTGTAATCCTAATATTTGCTCTTCTTTCCTTTAACAATATTAATTGTCATTTGCGTATTTATATCGGGTTCGTCTTATCTCTTCGGCATTTACTAATTGTTTATTGGATCGGAGAATCTATTTCTTAAAAAGATGGCGGGTGTAGGGTTTAAATGTGTGATATTAATTAAAATCCATTTTATGATATTTTAGATTTAAGTTGTATTCGGAGTGTTGTTGACGGTTGATGGAGACAGTATCATTTCACTAGGAAATGGCTTATTGAGACTAGTAATGGGCAAACTGCTGTATAATTGATAAATACATAAGTATTTATCGTATACAGCTAAAACCATTACCTCAAACTTCCTTATATATGTAAAAATAGAATTTCTTAATGAAATTATGCAAATATGTTTAAGACAATATATTATAAAATATCTGTGACCACAGGTAATACATATGGCAGCAATTCTCGAATGTAGATGAGGAACAAAACATTACTTATCAATGTAAAGTTTTGTCAGTTTTATATTGCACCATCAGGAATACTTTAAAAATTACATGTTCGTAACCAGAATTTCTGTCATTCTATTCATAAATGTTGGTTTCTTTTTATCTAGTATTTGTATATACTGGTGTATGTAAAAGAGTGTTTGTTGTTGATCAAGATTGTTAAACATATTTGCAAAACTCAGTAGATTTAACTTTCTACAGAACATTGAATTATTTCTAATAAACTAATTTCTTAAAATTGAATTATATTGATGGGTCCACACATTTTTAAAAATATGGTTATAGAAAGTACGGGCTACTTGCTAAACGCAAACACAAACTTGACAGTTTGTGTATGTAGAATAAAATGTCGATATATAAAACCTTTTACCAAAAAACATTTATCAACAAAGTAAACAAATGTTTCACCACTTCCTAATATGGTATTCTAATTTGAAATTAGAATTTCATTAGAATACCATAATACCTTTCATTAATATGAAAGGTAATTTAAAAATACATTTTTTTTTATTTTTGTAGTTTTATTGTATGACAATTTTGTGAGTGGCATAGTTTTTTATATGTCTTTCTGATTATTTCATTAAGTAACTTTTTCTTCTTTTTAATGTTTGTTAAAATAAACATTAACAAATGTTTTTATATGATACCTTATATAAATATATATTTGAATACCTTAACAAATTTTCAGCTTTGTTAAGAATGACTTAACTTATTCAAAGTCATCTAACGGTGAGTAGATAGGACTTGATGTTTAGCTTGCATGCATCTAGTCAAGGAAATTTAATCCAGAGTTTTAGCTTGAATGATTGATGTATTTCTGCAGCAAATCGATGGAAAGTATCGTATATTTTGATTGTTTTCCTTAAGTGTTCCACTTTCTGTCTTCATTATGAATATCTATTTATGAATAATGAATAACATAAAAAGATAATCCTCTTTCATCTCATCTATTTTGTAACCAAGGATTAATTAAATTCGTGTTAAAAGTTTTACCATTGAATTCTTGTTATCACTGAATCCTTGCTAATTCCATTCGTTTTAATCTTTATTATTATTTAACCTTGAGAGTATAAATTTTTGATATTTTATGTGAGTTATATACAATTTATATTACTATTTATCTTACTGGTATATAACATTTGTGACACAGTATATGATTCATTTAGAATATTGATAAATGAATGCTAAAACTACTGTCTGTCCAAAAAATATTATCAAAGTTTTTGACAAAATAAACAAATCAAATTAAGTAATGAATTGACTTACTGAAACTAGTAATAGAAAGGGCAAACTCCCGTTTGTAATGTAAGGTTTAAGTAAAACGCTAAATTCAAAATGTAACCAAAGTAAGACGTAAGTAACGTCGGCGAATAAATAGGAGTGTAATTTCTTTAGACCAAAAATCCTCAAGAAATCATTCTTTGAACTGTAAAACATAAGTTTTAATATAGAGGTGGATCAACTTTGTTATTTAATAATATATACCACAAAATTTCTCCGATCTTACTTAATGAATAAGTTACTTTCTTCAGTGTTATAATGCAAAGAAGTTTTTTTGCATTCATTTGTTAATTTTTTATCGGTATATTGATATAACCAGATATTTATGGTTATGAGGGTTAATAATAAACTTTAAGAGTTTGATTAATAAAAAAAATGACAAGACTTTGTAAAACTATATAAGATAATATGTGTGTATTTCTCTAATTCTAGTCATATCCATGAGATTAACTCATTTTCGAAGAGTGAACATTGTTTCGGGAATGTTGATAAGATCGCTGAAGTTTTCAGCAGTTTCCAGTGGCCTAGCCATGGAATGTGGAGGGGTGGTTAGCCCCGGGCGGCATTTTGAGGGGGTAAAAATAGGAAATAGAAAAAAATTAAAATAATAAAAAGCTAACAAAAATCTTAATTTTATACCAAAATGAGTTTTTAAAGTCGTCATTCTTTTTTGTTTTATGGGTGTTGTACTGTTTCTAAACGGATTTTTCAACTGTAATATTTACAAATTACAAATTTTTTGTAAAATTTTTGAAAACTAGATTTTTAAAGGGGTTGAAAGTTTATTGTATTTATTCCCGTAGCCAGTTAATTTAAAATTTAATTTAACCATTTCTTTTGATTTGAATTATATTTTTTTGTTTTGAAAAATTGTTGTTTTTCTTTGATGACGAGTTTATATTTATAAGAGGACTGTCGTATACAAGGATATGTATAACATCAGTACAAAATTAGATCCTTGATTGTGATTCAAAAATTGATTATCAAAAATAAATATTTTGAGAACTTTCTGGAATTTTGAAGGTTAAAGGCTTATTAACGGTCAGCGAGGGGGGGATCGTAATAGTTGCTACGCCACCGGTAGTTTAATTTAACTCATGAAACTATATGGTATGTTTTTAATCATCATGTATAATTAGATTTTTAGAACAATGTTTAATCATTTTTTAAGATCTGCTATTACTTTTATTTAAAACAGCTTTTGCTTCTAGAATTAAATTTTTTTTTATAAATGAAGAAAAAAGAGTGTATCCTATTGAACCTGTTGATTGGCTATTTGGTCGTTCAAGGGATTGTTTAATCTGAAACGGTAAAAAGTATAAAAACGTACTGTTGACAAAAGTTCTGTTTGTCAACAATCAGTCTTTTGAATTGGTTATATGGTAACAGTTTTTTTGGACTATATATATTTAGACCTTCAATTCTTAATATTAAACGCTTTATAGGAATTTTGGATGTTAATAAATTCATTGCTGTAGATCTATAAAATATCCATAACATTTATAGATTTTGAAGTAAAAAACACAAACAGAAATTGTATGGGAAATGTAACCTACCAGTTTTAGACTCTTATGGAGGCTGTTTCAGTAAGAGGGGAAGATAATTTATTCAATAAATTAGCAATCAATATTTATTTGAAAAAAGTTAGTGAGAGGAAAGAAGCCCGGGCCCGACTCTACCCGACCGGAACGTGATAATTGACATTTTGGGTCCTACACAATAGAATTGAGTGTCGAATGTTCCACTTTTTTTTTTCATAACAAACCTTACTAGTTTCTAACTTTGTATTTGTATCTTAAATACAATAGAGACCAAAGTAAATAATGTTAAATAAATTTCAAAAACATTGTTTACAATTTATTTTTAAAAAATCAGAAACTATAACTTTTTTTAATACTTTAGGAATGGAAGTTCCCTTTTTCTAAATTGTTATAATCATAAGGATTCGTAGTTCTTTCTGTGAACTCTCATTAGTTGCCTTGAATATTATTAAAGCATGGTTGTTTAGATGTATCAATGACTTTATTCCTATATTTGTTAGATTGTTTGAAAGTATTTTTGGTTTTTTATTAATTTAATTTGTTTTTTTATCAAGTGACCTAAACTAATCTAATTGTTTGATACTATTCAAGACACCATTTTTAATCTAATCTTAAGATGTAATTCTCCAAAGCGTTCTACAAATCATTCGTATAAATGCAGCTACTTCATTACTCTTTCAAAAGGATCAATTATTCATGTACTCAAATTGTTTCTTTTGAAAGATTCGAAACCACATGAACCTCTTTCAGGGTAATAGTTTTTTTACAACTTACTGATTAATTTTACTTAATAAAGTATGTGTTTTTAATTTCTGTATGTTTCTTCATCTACATTGAACTATACATATAAATATGTATTTACGAATTTCTTGCCTATTTCCAATCTGGTTAATTTTTTGGAAGTAAGATTTTCCAGTTTTCTTATGGATTTCCTTGTGGTAGGAGACAGCGTATGTAAAAGCTGTCCATAATTCGATGTGACAGGAATGAGTGAGTAAAGGTGTAAAAACAAAAGAAGGCCAGCACTTACAGTCTCAAATTTTTCAGTTTCAACTGTCATCACGGAAAGGAAGAGAGGGAGACCATGCGCACCGATATAGCGACGGTAGGAAAACAACGTTTTCTGCTTAGTATCCCTCTCTTCTTCTGAGGAAAAGAAATCTTCTGAGTGTCCTATTATTGGCGAAAACTAACTTAAATTAATGAATAGATTAATGATGACTTTTAAGTGACTAATTTCAAATATAATTTCACAGGAAGATGATTTGAAAAGAACAGTTGAAGAAAGTTCACTTCTACAAAGGACCTGTGAGAAATACGTTGACATGGTTATAGTTAATGAAGATTTCGATGAAACCTTCAGGCAGGTTATAGAAGCACTGAATTCCCTTCAGATGGAACATCAATGGGTACCAATCAACTGGGTCTATTAAACCTTCTTCTTTCTAGGAAACAACACTACGACGTAAGCCTTCTTAATTATAAAACAAAACAATTTTATATATATATATATTTTTGTATGTACAGGTAGGTTAAGGAATCTTATGTAAAGTTATTATGTAAACAAAAAAAAAATCTTTTTTATAATAACTGTTTATTATGAATCTCTATTAAAAGTATTATTTTTTTAACTGTAATATTTTTGGATTGGGATGAAAATGTTTTTAGGTCTTTGCAAATGCTTTGTGCAATTTAAAATTTAGAAGACACAATTATTCGAGTACTATATAATTACAGTTTTTGTTTTAATAGCTTGGATTATCCATCTACCTATTCTGTAAAAAAAAAAACCTTTTTTTTCTGGGATTCTTTGATGAAAAAGGTCTTCGTTATATCAGTTAAACGGGTTAGTGTAAATGATAAAATTCTCTTAGTGATATGTTGTTTTCTTTTCATACTTAGAACGCATCTTATTCTCAAAATTCGTGTTACATATAAAACAGATTTGAGGTATTATTCGTAATCCCGATTGAGAAATACTAAAAAATAACAACCTGGAATGTTAAAGTTCTGAAAAGTAACAATGAAGCTGCTTATTGTTAATTAAGATATGCAGAGAGGAAGAAACAATTTTTGGAATATAGACAAGTTTCATGTAATAATGGGATAGTAATTTGGTTGAGAAAAATTATTAACATAAAAATTATATTAATCAAAGCTATTTATGATTATTATGTAATAATAATATAATTATTATATATTATTATTATAATATTATGATATAATAATAATAATTGTCATTATATAGACAATACTGTTTACTACGAGTATAAATGCATGATTACCCATTTTATGGGCGATTGCATAGAGGCTGCCAGTTATCGACACGTCTAAGTCATAATTTCAGTTCAATATACTCGTATTTAGCACTCTTACCATAATATGTTCCTCTAAAATAATGTATTTTATTGTGTTTCTTTCCTTTTTCAAACCCTCATCTATATGTTTTCAACCCTTTCTTGATCCTGAGTTGTTTGAGAGAGGGGGGGGGGGGGGGGTCAGTGGCACTACAACTCACAATAAGTGCCTCTGAAGTGGTAGGTCCGGGGTTGAATACCCACTCTGGTACTCGATTTAATCACATAGGAGGTGAATAAATATGACCAAGTCGTCCCCTCGAAGAGAACGTTAAGTCATCGATCTTAAGCCATCGAGTTAAGTTAAGCCAACTGTTTGATGTCAAGTACTCGTTAAAGATCCTTGCCTAGAAACACTTGAGTTAGGCAAAATTTAGGAGACTGGGATCAAAAGTATAGTTTATCAGACTTGTTTTAAGTATATTTTTTCCCAACCGATTCTTATAGATGCTTTAATTATCTTACTTTTCAAGTGGAAAAACTGTGGTTCATTCATGCTTTGACCCCCATTTAGACTATGTGTGAGTGGTTTAAACCGCATTACTTCTATAGATCAATATAGAAAAGTTTATCCCTTTTCTGTTCGTTAATTATCATGGACCTAAATTCTGCTTAGATTGTTTTGGTTTATGTAAAGCACATTTGTGATAACACAGTTATTGTGATGACCAAATTAATGGAGAGAATTTTCGAATATTTAAAATTCATCTGATAGATCAATTGAAATGGATATATTAATATAAGAAAGAAATAATGAATCAGTATTTTGTTTAAACTGAATGTAAATAGATTTAGTGCAATCATTCTGAAAAATTCGCACAATGTTTCACATCTCTCTTTTTTGAATAATTGAAGGAAGTATTATCAAATTGAATAATTTGAATCTCAGTAGTATACAGTTACTTTAAATAAGAGTTAAGATTATTATTGAATGTCTAAAACTTGTTACTGTTAAAATATATTTTGTTTTGAATTTGTTTAACTTTTATCTCTCTGTGTAGGTTAACTTGTTTACAATATCACCTTAATTTAAACAAAAAAGTAATTTTTTGTATCCATCCATCTTTTTTAAAGTGTTTGATTTTTTATAGATTATTTTGTTATTTGTGTTGTACTTTTAATATGCGTATTATGTTTTATGCTGAATTGTTAATCTGTACAGTTAAGAAATCTCCAAAGATATTATATTGATTTGTACTGTGAGAAATTAAGGAAAAAGTCTGTCCACATGAAATATGTTTTATGACAACAATGTGTTTTCCTGTATACCTAGAAAGAGTATATTAAATATGTTATAGGGTCACTTATTTACTCTCTCTCTCTCTCTCTCTCTCATTTCTAGCAGCCATATTTAACATGGTGAAGAACATTTTTGTTTGAAGCTCGTTGTTTGCATAAATCAACTTTTATGTGGTTCTTGTCAAACTTACGCAAAAAAGGAATTGTTTTTATGTAGAGGTATTTGTCAGATATATATGAATATTGTGAATGAAAACTTCAAGTATTAGTTGTTAAAGTGAAATGATTTTGTTTATGATCCAAAATAGTTGACTTTAAGGTAAAACGTATATCGTTTGATTGTAAAAAAGATTTTCTTTCTACATGTCAAGTATCAGTGAGAATACTGTAGACATTTTGTTTCTAGGAATTAATCACATACCTTGATTTTGCTAATATAGTGATATTTTGCTGAGATATTGTTTTTAATTTTACTTTTTTTAAAAAATGTGTGCAATTATAGTTTTTGTTTTTTTTTTAAATGAAGTCAGAGTCTTTGTAGATCGTTCTGTTTCAAATTTTTTGAAAAAAAATCAACGATGGATTAAGAATACGTAATTTATAAATATTTGTCTTTAAAGGTGTTACAGATACATTCAGTGGTCATGATAAAATTTCTTATTATTATGCTTGTATGCTTTGATATAAAAGAATATGGCGAATGCGTGCTTATTCTATCTATCTATCGTGCATACTGTATTTCAATTTGCTTAGATCTATTGCATATAACATTGATCAATTCTGAATTAATTATATTGTAAAAATATGTTAAATTTGATTGAATTGAGTAGTAATAGTAAGCTGCACAGATTTGGTGAATAAGTGCAGTATTACTGAGAAAGCAGGTCGGAGGTTCACCCCGACATGTACGGATCTGATTCAGGTGTGACTGTTATTTCCAACACGTTAGATACCTGCCTATTCACTTCAACGTCACTGAATTTTCTTTTTATTAATTACTAGTATCTTTTTTTTTGTTATATAACTTGCTTCAAATAAAATGCTGTTATATACATGTAAACGAAGAAATTTAAATTATAAGCTTGGACGGATATGTTTAAATCAGAGTGTATTCTGTAGTAAACGGTTCATATACTAATTATGGCATCTAACGATATATTTTTTTTGGTATATTTGATGTCGGACTACATCTAATTTCATATTTATTTAGTATAATTCCACCAAAATTAGGCATACTAGAATAATGTTTTCAAAGTTCTCAATTATAGGCCTTTCCCTTTAGTACTGGTTTAGGTTGAAAAGCGTGACTCATCACCCAGTTCAGTTATAGGTGAGGCACTTTACCAGGCTAATTCTACATCGAAAGTCCTCCAGTTCGGCTTTCTCAACTTTATTAGAACAGGGATCTTTAATAGGACCTGACTTCGTGCAGGTACAGTATCAACTGTTTTATGTCCTCTCCGAGGGCTAATTCAAATACTATTTTCTTTTACTTGTTTTAATTGGGTACAGAGTGTTTTACTTGAGACCTCTAATACTTCTGCTATTACTTCTATATCTTTAAGTTGGCTTTCAGAGTGTTTTACATGAGATCTCTAATACTTCTGCTATTACTTCTACATCTTTAAATCGGGTTTCAGAGTAAAGATATACATCTATATCTTTAAGTTGGGTTTCAGAGTGTTTTACTTAAGATCTCTAATATTCTACTTTAGAATTTTTACTGGTTTTAGAGTTTTTAATTAAAATCACTTTTAATATATTTAAACTTGAAGAATCTATCTATCTAAATAATCTCTACACTGGGTGAGTTTCCATTGGAACCATTTAGACTTCAGGTGTTATATATTGTGTTGATTTTTAAGGTGCTTATATGAGCCTTTAATATTATTACCATGAATAAACTTAGTTCATCAATAAGTAGCACCTTATTAGCGTAATATAAAATGGAAGCATAATTAAAAAATTAAAATATTCTATTAGTTTGTTTGCACTCTATAAATTACTAAACTAAACATTGCATTTAGTATTTTATAAATCTTTTTATTAATCAATTTTTTAATTTTTCTATCATGTTACAAACATTTTTACAAATGTTTTCATTATTTTAAACTATGGAATACAAAACATTAATATATCTATTTTTCTAAAATATTTTTATTTAAAAAATATTATAAGAATATATATATGTAATATTATGTAAATATGTATTATAGCATTATTATAATGCATATTTTCAAATAGTTCAATAATAACAATGTAATAATAATTTGATTTATATATTCATATGTAATGCATTTTATGCATGCATATGTAATATGTAAATAAAATATCTATATGCAAACTCAATTTTCTTCACTGCCAGTTTTTTAACTTTTAGAATTTCATTTCATTTAGTAAGATATTAAAGTGGAACCGTGAATATCAGATATATAATTCTTATCAACGAGATGATTTATTGTTAAGCGCAATTACGAAAATAAATTGTTATTAATACATTTCTATGTAAAATTATGCTAATCTATTATATATACATATTATTTTACTAACTAGATTATTATAATTAAATTGTTTGTTGTTTTAATGTTGAATTATTGTCAATTTTTTGTAAGATATTGTTCATTCTTGTTCAATAGTTTAAAAATGTTTTTTTTTTTGGCTGTATTATTTGTATGAAGCCTTTTTGCAATTCGTTACTTGGTTTTGATTTATTTCTCGTAAAAAAGAAACATAAACTGCTTGTTATAAGTTCAAAAAAGTAATGAAAAATGTTTTGGATACCTCTGAAATTACTGGTCTATATATGCTTTGTTTAAATAACAACTGTTTTTATAGTACATATAGAAGGCACTATATGTAATATGGTTAAAATTCATTACTGTTATAAGAATATAGAATTGTATTATTTATATACTTAATTAAATCATTAGTTGTGCAATCCGTAATTGTGTGGTATTTACTCATTCTGAGGTAAAATGGATAAACCAACAAAAGTCTCCACACAAATGAAGTTTTATTCAACGCGTTTCGAACACTTTGTGTTCATCATTTTTGTAACTAATTAGATATAATTTGAATTATAGGTCTTCCTGATGATGAACACAAAGTGTTCGAAACGCGTTGAATAAAACTTCATTTGTGTGGAGACTTTTGTTGGTTTATCCATTTTACCTCAGAATACTTAATTAGGTAGGAAAAGTATGTTATTTCACTTTATTGTTTATTTGGAGTATCGTACTATTTTTCAATGTTTTATAAATTCTTTTGGTACAAAACTGATGACTCATAGAATTACATTTTTAGGCCAAGAGTGGCCTAAAATTAAGTGGAAGAGTATTTATCCACGGGTTGTTAATACAACACAAGCACCGACACTCACCAAATACTTCAATAATTTCACTATTAGAATGATTTTATGAAAACAGTTATGTTAAATAGAATAATATCCAACATCATCGTGTTTAAAAAACATAGTTCTATGTTCAAGTATATTTTTTTGTTAAACAATAACATTCCGGAGAATTTTATTTCTTGCTATTTATTTTATAAACATACTATGGCTGAACCTGTTCCATTATCGGTCATTTGGTAAGTCCTGCATGCCCTCTTCATTCAACAAATATGTTGATGGATGTTGTAATACTCAATAGTCTTTGTCAGTGCTTATCCGTGTGCAATACATATATTACAACTTTTGGAAATTGGTTCCGATAAAACAGTTTAAACAAATGATGACAGTGGCTCAAGGACTGACATTTTGGCAATGCATTCTTAACAACACTCTTAATTAAAGAAAATTATACGTTTGATGGTCCACCATGACTATCATTAGATACAATTTTCTGTAGATATTTGTTTTTTTTTTTAATTATGACCATCTTAATTTATTTTTATTAGTTTATTGAAGAGAAAAATATCAAAAATATCTTTAGAGCTGTTTCGTAGAAAATGAACCCTCCGAATAAAACGTGATAGTTTGAAAGATAGTTCTTCTGTAATTATTTATCGTTACCAATATATATATATATATATATATATTTTTTTAGAAACTTCGAGGATATTAGTAAAGTTTTCTTTCATCCTGTGGAATTAGAGAGAATTTTAAAAGATTTTGTCTTCTTGTTTTTCGTTTTTTTTTTGGAGTGTTTAATAAAGCACTACTAGCATTTAATTTTTTTGAAATTTCAAACATTTTGCTGCTTTATGCAATAAAATAATCAATATAAATGCTGAATGCTTAATATAATTTTAAATTAAAAAGAATGTTCATTGAATAAAATAACCGAATTATATTTGACGCTATTTGTATTGCGTTTATCTAGGTGTAGACATTGTATATATTTTAACAAAGTATTTGTCTAAAAAAGAATTATGATATATTGGGTTTTCGTTAGAGTCCAAAAAGAATGAATTATAGTGTTTATATTGCCCTTAGTTTATTTACCTATTGTGATTCATAGGGTGTTTTTAGTGTTTATTCCAAGGTGTGCCTTCGATTTTTTTTTCATTGTCTAATCTTGTTTCTTCAACAGCACTCTATATTAAGAAAATCGAGATTTTTTGATGCATTCTTGGAATATTTTATTATAAAACAGAAAGACTTATTAGGTATGGACTATATAGTTAATTACCCATATTAATTATTAATTAACTCTATTCTTAATTACATATGCTAGTTTGAAGTAAACGATTCCGTCCAAATTTCAGGGATTTTGTGAATTATATTTTATACTCACTGAGGTAAAACACCAAGATAATAAGATTCATTAAAGTTTATGAATCTAAAAATATATATCGTTTTTGTAAAAAGCTACCAGTATTGATTTATTTTAATGTATTATTTGGGCTGTAAGTTTGCTTATATGTTGTTACTTTTGTAACTTGTTTTTTGCAATGTGTGTGCAATTTGATTTCAATTTAACCTCTACATTGTAATTGTGGCTTATGGAAAATATATTGGTGGTTTATTTCACTATTTTCTCCTAATTTACCTTGTATTAGTTTGTTTATTTATTATAATAGTGATGAAAAAAAAAACGTTTTTAAGTAGCTATGAAAAAAAAAGTTTAATCTGTGGTTGTACAGGAGTAATGTTAGGGAAGGAGGAAAAAAGGTTGAGAGAAAGGAATGTGAACCTGGCAAGCAGGCATGTTTGCATTAACAGCACTAGCCTATGAAGTATGTTTAACATGTAGATATTGCGTGGAAGGACTAAGTTAGCTCAGTAGTTAATGTACTCGCCTCTGGGCTGGTAGTCCGGGGTTCGATCTCCACTTGGCCCTCGATTTATTCACGCGGGAGGTGAATAAATCTGAGTACATCGTCCCTCACAGAGGACGTTGAGCCGTCCTGAGCCTATGCGATGTTAGGTACTCGTTAAAAGATCCCTACTCGAAATGCGCTTGAGTTAGGCAAAATTTGGGACTCCCAATGTAGAATCACCGATCAAAGAAAAAGCCGGTAAACGTATGACGTTATCACCCACTATAGGAGATCGGCTTAAACAAAAAAAAAAATATTGCGTGAAAGAAATAAAGATTATATGAACAAATGGAATGTCGGTTAAATAAGAACAATGTCCTTCTTCGGCTCATATAAACTAAAGAAGGTACATATTTTCACGCAATATTTACTTGTTAAACATCATAAGCTAGTGGTGTTAGTGTAAGCATGCGTGCTTGCCAGGTTCACATTCCTCTAGAACCGCAGTTCACCTGTCCCTGTTTCACTAGATAATCCGGTATTTACTTTTATTTAGGCTCTTCATCAAACTATGTTTACTGTATAAAAAATCTAATTCACCTCATTTTTTTTTCGTCGTAGGATGTGGAAAAATCTGTTCATCAGATCCCTTAGCAAGACGTCTTGCTCAGGGTATGTGGGGTTGGGGGTCCCGACCCACTAAAAAACCACATCCTATTTCCTGGCAATACCCGACACGGAAACCGTTTGCACATTACTTCGTGCCGGTGCCTCAGTCCTCCTGAATAGGATTCACCTTCTTGTCCCCATTCGTTCAATCATTGCCCTTGCCTCACACCACTTTCGTTCTTCTTATGATGGAGAACCGCCTCTACAAAGTTTGCAGCTTTTGACCAATTGTTTTCGTTTAGGAGCATCTTTTGAACTATGGTCTCTGGAGAATATTCACCTCATTATGATTATTAGCATTGAAATTATCTGTCATTATCCTGAATAATGACACAAAATGTTCAAAGATCATTGTACTGGTTTCTTTGGAAAATTTATTTGTGTGGAACTAATTTATTTAATTTGACCTTTAAGTAACTACCTATATTTATTATATTAACTAATCTAACACAAAACAATATTCAGTTATGAAAAAAAATTAATTTGTCATTTCCTAGCTGAAAGTGTTTTATGTACCTTTTGGACTACATCGGATACATTCGCAGATGCTATGTTCCAAGAACTCCAATGAACGTATAAATTTGAGGGTACGTTATGACCCTAAAAAATATATTTACAAGCCCATACACACTGATGGTACATGATAAGGTAAGATAGACATATCTATCAAACGCTTATTAAAATATGTTTGAAAAAAATAATAAATTATATTCACTGATTTTAATATTTTGTCTCCTGAACTGTGGTTAATTTACATCTGTTTATTTATGATGTTTTGAAGGTACTTTCATAAAATCTGAAGGGAAAGTGAATAATGCTTAACAAATATATATTTTGCTGTGGTTTTTTTTTATTAAATAAATGCAACGCAATACACCCAGCATGCTGAAGAATAGTGAATCTGCTGTTTAAATTTGTCCAATAAATCTAATCAAGGTTACGAAGTAAGTATTGTTAAATTTAAAATATTGAACTGCATAAACGATATTTGATTATATCATCAGAATGTTGAAGTCTTGAGTTACGTTACTAAGCAGGAAGTTCCCATCAGGACATATTTCATATCAATCAAAGGAACCAAGAACTCTCAGTCCCTGTGAAGGGAAAATACTTCTTAATAATGAAACTGAAGAGAATTAATAGGAAGGAAACGTTTTGCTTCAGGTTTCTTAATTACTCTTAAATGTATATGAAAATTTAATTGGTTCACTAGAACATTAAAACTTTGTATATGACACCTAATGTATTGTTAAGGAAATACTGAAAATGTTGGTTAATTGGAAGAGGTAATTCAGACCTAAAAACGCGAAACAGTTTAAAAAGCATTATAACAGCTTCGTTAAATTTTATTTAAAAAAAAAACCTGTGAAGAGCTTAAAATGATTGAATAGCTCAGACGTATACAATTTTCAAAATTTTACTACATGAGTACCATTTGTTCATTGAACACGGACATTACATGCATATTTATGATAGTACCAACTTAGTTAAAAGCAGCAGAATACTTATGAAATGCTGATATATATTTGGTAATAAGTTTGAAATATTTGCATCTGTATAATGATGTAATTTATAATCATGGTATAATAAATATTTTTTGTGCCAGTATATACTGAGAATGATTTTCCGTTTCTTTGTATAGACACCTCCGTTTTTTTGAACAAATAAAGGATAGATGAAGATAAAATATATTTTGAGATTTTTACAGATTGAAGTTTCAAAGTCTTTTGAAAACCCTTTTCTGATGATGTTTCTGTTTGTGCGATAACTTTGTAAAAAAAAACTGTATCTTCAACTGTTTGACATATCTTAATAATATTTTAAATCTAATATAATTATATTAAAGTAGGTTTGTTTTATCGTACTGAAAGACATTATTCTGAACTTCTGGTGATTATGAAACATTAAAGTTAATAATAAATATTGCCTTAAAATAAATATTGATTCAAAAAAATTTCACAATTTTTTAATATTGTATGAAGAAATGTACGAAAAAACCTGCCCCTGTCTCACTAGATAATCCGGTATGTAATTTTATTTTGGCTCTTCATCAAACTATGTTACATTAAGTTTTATTTTGAGTCACTTGCAAGCTTGTGCTATTACTAGGATTAAATTATCGTTGTGATTAGTAAAATTGAAGTAATGACGTTAAATAAAAAAAATATTTTTTTTGTGAAGCTTGTTTGATGATAAGTCTAATATTATTGAAACTGTAACAGTCCAATTAGAGTGAGGTAATTAGATTTGCCTAAATTAGAGGGATCGATAGATGGGCGAATGAGTGGGTATCCAAAAGTATGTGGGCACTCTTCCAGCCACACGGTTTGAAGGATCAAATTCATATTTGATGTAAACTGAAAGTGATTCCGAATCTAAAACTCTTCTTGCACTCTAAGGTTAGGTGTTTAAACTTTTAAAGGATGTCGATGACGTTATCCTTAAGGTGATGAAACACTCCTTGTGTTTCATCCATCCATAACACTACTTGATACATAAGGTCATGTATTACTCCTTCGTTATGAAATTCTGATTATTTTGCTGACCTACAAAATTTTGAAAAATACTTTTGGTTTATCAACAACACTTTTTTACATTCCATTAATGGTCTACCTTCAGAGGACAACTTGATTGAAGAACAGTTTATTCATTTGATTATTGATGGTAAAACATTTTCCCGCGAATTTACCTAAAAGATTTTTGGGATTGAAGTAGCATAATCCTATCTCAATGTTGCGAAACCAGCTCTAAAGATGTGCAGATGTCATTTGCAATGACCTATGAGTCTGAAACCATGTTTTACGCATTACATGCCATCATAACAAAATCTCAAGATAGATTTGAAGCAAAAAACAACGTAAGAGTTGTTTTTGCCATCTAAAATATTGTAAACGAACCGCCATGCAAAAGATTTTAAAAATAATTTAAGAACCCCAGTTCTTGAAATTAGATAATGATTTCAAGTTTGTTATAACTGACGAAATGGACATAACGACAATAAACCAAATGAAATCCACATTCATAATTCTTTACCTAGAAACTTGATAATACGTTTACACGATAGCCAAAAAAAAATCTGGAGTGGCCTACACTCTACTTTACTATAAGTAACTTAATGTCAAATTTCTTGATATATAAAACATAACGTCTCATTTAAGCATAACATAAATATCTAAATGGGATATAATTATTATCATTTCATTAGTGAGGTAGTACAGATAGTGATTGAAGGACATATCAATTTATAAGCTTATTTTTGTACATCACAAATAATTTATTATTTGCAAAAAATTTCATTAGTATAACTACAGCAGTAATAACATTTTTGAAAAACCAAAGTGAACATTTCTTGAAACGAAATATTATCCTACAAGAGAACATGGCTATTGTTCAAATAGCCAGTAGATTTCTTACATCGTTTACTTGACATCCTTCTACATTGAATATTAAAGTAAAATTTTCAAATTTAAAACAGGAAAATACTTTTTTTTTCTCTGAAAAACATCATAAACTGCGAAGAAAATGTTGTTTTAAGGTGATTTATAACTAAGATGTACGATAATTACATTTATTAATCTCTAAACGAAAGATTTCAATTTTGAATTATCTTTTACATTTTTGGTTATTTATAGAATTATTATACTGGGAATTTTATAAGGCTTCTTAGTATTTAATAAGATCTTTTTCCTTCCCCTTTGTCAAATAACACATAAACGAATTTTTTCTGAGTGAGTGTTATTATTTTCCTGCACAATGTTATTCCTCTTACATCTCATATAAGTCAATAAACAATTTAAATTATTCCTTTATAAAAGTAAATTTTATCTCAGTGGATTCACTCAAAAAATTTCTAAGTCAATGTAAACAATGTAAAAAAATATAAAAAATTCGACAAGTATAGCAGGTGATCTCTTACTCTAAGATAAACAAACAGTTTTTATAGCGTTATTGCTCTTTGCCATAATTGAAACTTCATGATTTTTTTTTTATGAATTCCTAATTTTTTGTTCCACTTTTGGTCAAATTTTCATTATTTTTTAATCAGCCGTTTAGCGTCAAAAAACATTTTCTGAAAACAGAAATCATACTGTAAGGCCCCTTTAGCAAATGTAATTTTGAAAAAAAATATTTCAATTCATTCTACACATAATGTTCTATTTATAGGCATAGTTTCATTCTTGTCCGTCAAACAGTATAGCTTGTATCGCTCTCACAAGGTTTGAGATTGAATTATAAGTCAAAATTTGTACATTTTATTGAAAAAAAAATATTTCCTGTTAATTTAAAATTCTGAATATATTTTTCGTTTGTTCCATTTGTAACCTCAAAGATAATGTCAAAATTGCAAAACTCTAGGGTTATCAGTTTAGGAGAAATAAATGTTTTTAAAAAAACGGTTTTTGGCAAAAAAAGTGACTTTCCCATCATGCATAATTCTTCGCAAACAATAGGGATCTTCGTCTTTATGAGGCCCATTTTTGTGTAAAATATCAACTTGATACATCAAAGATTCTGGACCGTAGCGTGGTAACAAGCAATGCTAACACACTCACCCACCCACCCACCCACCCACCCACACACACACAGACATCATCGTAAAAACGTCATAAAACGACTTCTGGGACCTCAAAACATGTAATTCCGTCAAAATCTCGAGATCGAATTTTTTCACGATCACTATACTTTACTTATAGTAAAGTAATAAACTCAGCAGTAAAAAAAAATGATATTTTACTTATTATAATGTTCAGTAAAGGTCTCTTCAGATTTTTGGTCGAGTTAAGATATAATAATGTTGCATCAATTTGCACTTAATTTCATCAGAAAATGAAGGTTTGTAAGATAATTAATAGTGACTGTTTTCAAAGCGTATACTTACAAACAGGCGATCACCTATAGTGGCGTTTTAGAGATGAAAAGAATTTTTTTGGCAACCGTAAGAGTTATGGGTTCACATTACCAAATGAATAGTAATTTTTAAAATTCAACATTTCTGAATTCAAGCGAATAACTGTAATTTCATAGATCGCCGTTTATGTATTAGTATAAATTAAAAGAGTTTTTCTTTGATATTTTAATTCGGATTCGTCATATATAGAAATAACAAAGTACATTTACCAATATTATAATTTTAACTGTTAATTTAATTATTACATTGTTTTTCGGCTTCGCGAGTTGCTTTATATATGTAATGTGTATTACTGAAAATAACACCAAACTCATCTGACACCTTTTTATTAAGAATTTTTAGTGCTTTTCGATTTTAGACTTTCGATTCGCCTAAATAATACTCTGGTTGCTTCAGCTTATAGAATTATTCTTGTAGTTGGTGTTTGTGTCCTTGATATGATTGACATTGTTTTAAAATTTTTTGCTATTATTAATCCCAATATTTAAATAAGGTTTCCGTTCTTTATTTTAATTCAAGTACAGTATTATGATAAAAAAATTAGATCTCGAGATTTTTGACTGGCTTACATGTTTCGAGATTCCAAAGGTCCCTTTATGACGTTTTTTCAATGATATATATCGGTGTTTATGTGGGTGGGTGGGTGTATATAAACAAGTTTGTGGGACGCTACAGTCTACAATCTAGATGGATCAAATTAATATTTTACACATGAGTATCATGATGTAGATATGCTTTATTCTTTGGGAGCACTTATGCATGATGGGAAAGTCACTTTATTTACCAAAATGTGTTTTTATGAGAAAGCTTTTCTCCCCCTACACTACTAACTCTAGAGTATTGTAATTTTTTTTTTGTTCCATAAAATGTAAACAGTTTAATCAACAAACTCCGCAATTCAGGCTATGACCTATCTGTCCTCAGCATCAAGAAAGTAACTAACTACCACTGGGCCAGTATAAGATGGGTACCAGTGGATCCCCCCCGACGTGCCTTCACCTTGTCGTGGTGGGGGGGCTTAACATGCCTGAATAATGGCTTGAACTAAGAAAGGCACAACCTGCTCCGGCGTCCGGGGGTAGCAAGCCTGCCTGTCTGCGCGCTGGTCAGGGGGCCGTCCGCCCTTGTAAGTAAAAGGTAACATTCGCTGTGGGCACAACAGTAGCTTTAGCTGCTATCTCGGTCCCTGTCTGGGCTGGTGGCTAGCCCATTCAGTCTCGTGCTTGTATAGGGGCTTCGTTCCGAGTGATCTTTTCTTCTTCTGGCTTTGTGCTTGTCTTTTTTAAGACTTTCTTCTGCCCCAGCGAAACTATCAGTCTCTTAGAGACTATTGGTCATATGTATTCGGGCGGGACTGTTGTCGCTGGTTTGTCGTGGGCATGGGCCGGCCTAACCAGTTGCGGAGCGTTACCGTCTGGATGTTTCTCCTATTTTCTCCCTGCACCTTTCCTTGCTACCTCTGACTCTTTCCCTAACTTACCTAATCTTTGATATCTCTCAACTCGCTATTAACTGCTACCCTTGTATTTTCCAATTTAATCTTTCCCCTGTAATCCTTGATGATCCCTTTCATCAAGTAACCAACCGTCTCTCTAGAGATTAACGGGAATATGTTTTATTCGGACGTGACGGACAAGGGTCTACCCGGCATGTTGCGGCGGGCCACCGTCTGGATGCTTCTCCTAATTTCTCTCTGCATCTTTTCTTGCTACCTCTGACTCTTTCCCTAACTTACCTTCTTTACTATCTCACAACTCGCTATTAACTGTTACCCTTGTATTTTTCCAATTTAATTTTCCCCTGTAATCCTTGATGAACCCTATCATCAAGTAACCCTCAGTCCTTTTTAGAGACTAACTGGCAAAAGCTTAAAAACTGTCGTTGATGTAGTTCGTAGAAGCCCGCCTCCGCGAGGTCCACCTTGGGCACTTCACAAAGACCGTTTCTTTGTGTATCATTAGTGAGCGGACGGTTGGTTCTCGTGACGTGGCGAAAGGGCTCCACGTTAAAAACATCAACCTATTCTGCTTTATCATGGTGTGGCTGAAAGGCCAAGGAACATGAATAAATCAAAACAGGTACCAGTGGATCATCAATGACGTCAATGCCTCCCTTCAGTAATACAGTTTGCCAGTGTTACACTGGTGGACCTATGCAGGGAGAGTTCGCCTCTCCCAGTCACTCGATCGCTGTGGTAGGCTCTCTTTCATGGATATGTCGGCAAGCCGTCTCTCTCATGCGATCCCCAATCCAAAAGGTGCTATTACAGAAGCATACCTATTCTTCAGTAACAGGTATTCTATGATTTTACTTTTTGATTCACTATATCATTATATTTCACACCTTTTCATTAAAGAAAAAAAAACAAATAAAGCTGATTGCATGATGTTTTAGGCTAGTTCGACGAAGACAGTTCTGGAACCGTTGGAGTATTGGTATTTACATCTAGCTGAGCTGTTGCAAGGGAAGTAACTATTTCTGCGAAGTGGAGTTAAGTTCTAGCACCATTGAGGAGTTCACCGATTGGAGCTTGAAGAGTTTAAAGGAGTTATCAATTTTGAAGAAATTACCCCTTTGTCTCAGTTAACATTAACAATATCTTTCACCCTTTAGTATTATTCGTCATTTCTTATTTTCTATCTATTAACATATAAACTATTTGTCTAAATTAATAAAAATTGCTGTTTCATGTATTTGTAAATCTCCTTATCAGTGTGATCATTATTTTATTTTATTAAAAAAGGAGGATATCAATTTTTGAACGTCTGATCATTATTTCTTTTCCTAAAATAGGAGGATATGAATTTTTAAACAAGTATACATTAAATGAAATATGTTATTCAAAAAATTAAATAACTTCCGGCTGCACAATTGTGCACTCCTCCCCCTTAGATATATATCACGCGTATAATGAACAGTGAGAAGGTTATAAGATAACACATTTTAACTTAACCAAATTAAGAAACTCTCTGAAAATAAATAATGCATCCGTCGAGTTTGGTAGAATAAAATTGATTTTCTCTCAGTAGATTTAACTAGTTAACAAACTCTGTTACAATTGGCTGGGAAGCAGATTCATATTTTAAAATGTGTATTCCTTGGTTTGGTCTAGATCGTGGTAAATGGACATATCATGAATATAGTTTTGAATGGTTTTTTGTTCATAAAAATGTAAAATGAAATATTATATTTCTAAAGATTGAATTCAAACTTTCATACAAAGTTTCGGTATTGGAGATTTATTTCTAAACTCTTCTTCAAATTATTTGCAGTGGTGTTCAATTTCAATATTTATCAGTTAACAATAAATTTACATGACAAAACTAACATACAATAAACAAGGACTTAACTTTGAAAACATAACAAAGCTCTCAAAATAATAAAAATATATAAATGACTTGAAAAATCTACAGTTATCTCAATTTGCCTAACTACGTATTATGAAAGGAAGGTAAGGAACTTTGAAACAGTTTTCATAACTGCTTTGAATAATACTTAATTGTGTTGTTAAAATGGTTGATAACAATTCTTGGAATAATTCTACAATTAAATTACACGTTACTGTTAATTAAATGTACGAAGGCTACTTTTAATGAGGTATATCTTACAAATGGGAATAAATGCCCCCATAATAATATATTTTTTGCACATAACTTTTGGAATAATGAGTTTATAGATCCTTTTACTTAATGAGTTTACACAGCAGAGACTTAAACTGCCATTTTAAATTTAGTAAATTAATATCCGTTTTATAAATAAGAATATAACTTATTAATGTTCAACATTAATAACAGAACAATTTTATTAGAGGGTTCTTTATCCACCGTAATTTATGATGGAAGACTAAACAATACTTATGTATATTGCTATAAATTTAGCGCAAATTTACTATGCACATATTATAATACATATAACATTTAGTACAGTTGATTACCCAAATTTAAATTAGTGGATGAATGGGTCTTTTCTCCTGGTAAATAATTACGTTCAAAACCAAACTTTTATTATTTCTATTAACCAAATCATGTACAGAAAAATGAAGATCATACATTGCTTACTGATTTAAGATTGCAGTATTTTAAGGGAATTATGATAAAGAAGTCACATTAACAATTCTTTAACAATCACTTAAAATTTTGAATTATACCAGCAGGTAATAAACGCATATTGGACCAGTGTTTATAATTCTAGTATAAAAAAAATAATTCAACTTTTAAACAAAATTAATAGTCATGACATAAATAAACTAAAATATCTTAAAGACATATTTTAATGGTAGTTGGAATATTTTTTTTGAATAAATATTTGACACCACAGATTATTATCATGACTATTTGATCCCCTTCTCCTTTTCCCAGCGGAGGATGGTAGATGGTTGAGCCAGGGAGATTATTGTTTGATCATTTGTGTGTCAGATATATTGAATTTATTTATAATTTCAGTAAGAAACTACATTATGAGTTAAGCGCAGTAGTTTTGAATATGGATTAGTTAATGAACTATTAAATGTATTTTATCGAACATTTGTGTTAAATCAGCTGAAGAGCTGGACGATTTTGGTTAAGTGAAAGCCGATTTCTTTGATACTGTGGAGGGTTCTTGAAATTTTTAAAATGATTAAAGGAGGGATACCAAAAAAAGAGAGCAAAATGAGGATAAGAGCTTTCCCGGTAAGTGATTGGAATTAATGAATGATCATATTTAGTAGTAAATTAGCTAAACACTGTAGTTCGTTTACTCGGCTGTTCTTCTTTAATGGTCCTATTATTATTCTATTTGATATCTGATTCGTTTTGATGTAAATATTGTGATTGCTCTGGCTTAGTATCAGTTCCTGTTTGTTTACATGTTTGACGAACTTAATGTAGTACAGATTTACATTAGGAAATAATGAAAGTTGTGACTCTTGAGGTTTGTTTTGAATTGAGAACCAATTTGCTAGGGATTTTTCTAAGTGAAACGTTCATATGATTTTATTATAAGCAGGTTACACCTGCTGAAACCTGTTCAGTTTGTATTTATTGGTTTTCCTATGCCTAAATTAGGCGATATATCGTGTGCAGCCATTCTTTGTTCATTTATGTATTCGCGTTGTAATGGAACAAAGGGTGTTTGGAAAAATCGGTTGTGTTAAAGCATATTGTACCTAGTCAGGGATGGCAGAGGGGTTTTCAATGCCGTCCTTATGGCCCTCTCAAAGAAAACCTTTTCCATTGGAATATGGCACATAGATGTTAGAAAACCGCCATTTACAACTGCATATCTATCAAAACTATACCGGAATGACTGCGTAAGACGTGTTCTTATTCACTCCCAGTATTATTAGAAGTCTTCTGTTTACTTCTTCAGTCTGGTATAACAGTCCTATGTTTGAAGTTATTTTTTTTTTAGATGTCTATGGATGAAAAGTATGTCGAGAATATTTGGTCTTTATTAAAAAATGCTATTCAAGAAATTCAAAAGAAAAATAATTCAGGGCTCAGCTTTGAAGAACTCTATCGAAATGCATATACTATGGTGCTTCACAAATATGGGGAAAGGTTATACAGTGGTCTTAAAGAGGTTGTCACGAATCACCTAGAAACAAAGGTCTGGTTTATTAAGGTCTTGATTATATTCTGGCTAGTCCTATTTCGTATGGATAAAGTGTTTTTTGTTTCCATTTTTTTTAGGTGAGAAGTGATGTACTGAATTCTCTAAACAATAATCTTTTAGCAACTTTAAATCAAGCGTGGAATGACCATCAGACATCTATGGTTATGATTAGAGACATCCTCATGTATATGGACCGCGTCTACGTCCAGCAGAATGATGTCGATAATGTATATAATTTGGGACTTATTATTTTCAGAGATCAGGTATGGTTTAATTTTATTAAATGCTTTTCTTTATTGTTTTAAACTCAAGGAAAATTATTATTATTATTTTATGACAATTGTCCCAGCAATTCATTTAATTAGTTGGGGCAACTGATTCTTCTAAGTGGTTGACAAGATTAGGGCTAAGTTAACTTAATGGACTTATAAGTTGAAAAGTTTAGATCATTTGTACGTATACATTGTAATGTGTTTATATACACATATTTATTGTACGCCTACGTGTCATATGTTGATTCAGTAACTTTACAATGCTCAGATATTGAAACTAAATTAAAGCATTTAAATTTGAATCCTGTTGGTAATAATCTAGTCAAAAAATATTTACCCTTAACTAGAGTTCAACTTTTCACATTGAACCGTGACAACTAACAATTTCACTTACTTGAGAGTAATGACTTATAAGTGATGGTAACATAGTTTGATACCAATAATTTTTAATATAAATTGATTGATTCACTAGTTATTAAAAATTAGGTTACATTGCTTTAATTTTCTCTCTTCTGGGTGTAATCAGACCCATTACAAATGGGATAAAACACTTGTATGAACTAAATCATTTTAAACATCACTTGGATCTTCATCTTTATACTTCTGGTGCAGATATAGGTAAATATTTGGGGATATATATATATATATATATATATATATATATATATATATATATATATATATATATATTGTTAAAGTTAGTAGTGAATTCTGCATTAGCTCACTTTTTGTTGATTCTTTCTAATCTTTATGTAATATTGCAATGAGTCCATATTTCCCACAGTAGATGAGGAAAAGACATATTACTTAAATTGAAAAAACTAAATTAACCAGTCAGGGGTATATCATTACAATAACTAACCATCTGTACTAAAACTGACAATAACAAATAAGTGAGTATACTAGAAACTAATTGATCTAACAAGCTTTTGACTTTCATATCTTGTTATAACTTAGCTTAATTAATCCACAAGTGCAGTTTTTAGTTCACTTAGTTAATTGCATCTGTTAGTTTTGGATAGTTCGTTTAGTTGTTATTGTATTCATTTACCATAGATTGGTTTAAATGAATGTTTATCAAAGGATCACTAAATATTGGAGACTGACTCATAGTAGAGTATAATATCAGCAAAATGTTAGACAATACAGAAGCTGCTGGTAACTTTAACAAAACATGTTTAAAAGTCACCATCATATGCCATTGTATCTATACAACTTCCATTTTAACTATTTATAAGGTTTAACCTTCTTTCTGTAGAAAAAGGTGGATAATAAATTCAGAATTAATAGAACTGTTATAAGTAGTATTTGAGTCTCAATGAAACGTTTTTTCTTAAAAAAAATATGAAGTTGCTGAATTTTGAGGTGGATGAATTTAGAAAATCGAAAGTGAACCCTTATAATTATTTAAAAGGTCTGTTGATAGTAATTCGAATCAGTTGGACTGAGGAATGGTTGTAATTTTGTGGATGAAATCTTTGGTATTGTGGAAATGACGTGGGTGGTTGTTCCATTGATTTCATTCCACAGTCATTTTGCTTTTTTTTTTATTAGTTCAATTTTACTTTAGATGTTGAGTCATCAGGATGCATATAATACAAATTCATGTAGATAAAACTTTTTTCTTTAATATGTACACCACTCTTTTATGCAATACAATGAGCCTCGTTGTTTCTAAACTACTTTGTCTACAGATGAAAATTGAATGTTTAGACGAAGAAACATATAAACCCCTTGGTACTGGACCGAAACTTCGAGAGGTTATGGATCCATTACACGTTTATCACAGTGATAATATTCTGAATTATCATAATTTGGTTGTTGATCCAGCAAGGCATCGTTCGTTACCGTTATCCACTTTAATATCTGTTGTGCTTGACCTAGTACCATGGGGGTTTTATCTTTCTGAATCACTGAAGGTTTATCCATGTAGGAATCAGTTGGTAGATGACCTCATTCTATATGTAGATCGCAGTCATTATTTACATAAGAATATAAATCGCAGCTAGAAAGCGTTTTCCTGTCATAGAATTACAGGTGGCCACAGTACATTAATCAAATAGCCCAATACTACGGTGCAGTCGATTACGTGATAATTTTTGGCCAATTTTCTACTTTATAATTAATTGAAGTCCTGACATGATTTAAGGTAACAATATGAGAATCAAGTGACCATAAATAACCTTAAACCAAATATCCAAGAATAAATATTTAAAAAATTAGGGCAGTGAAATCTCTGATGGTTAAATCTCTTTAACGTGTGACTGTATTTCAAGTTAATTTAATTAAAAACAAAAATTAACACTGGTTTTATGTATATCGTTGTGATTAGAAGCTAACATTGATAGAGATGTTAAAACTTATTTTAAAATAATGTTTTGCAAGTTCTTAACTCTGATGACTTCTTATAATTATTAGTAATCATTGGATGAGAGAAGACATATATCATTCATTTAATAGCTCTTAGGAACTGTTAATGTAAATTCAATATTTTTAGCTTTTTTTAATCTGTTAACTATTCTTTTTCTAATATAATGTAACTATCCTATATTTTCATTTTATTCTTTAAATTAAGACTAACAAATAATGTAGATAAAACTTTTTTCTTTAATATTTACACCAGTATTAATATTAATACTTGTTATCAGAAACTGACACAATTAACTTATAATTTATTTAATTTGAGTAATTACATTAAAAAAATTATCTAAATGATTCTCAAATTTAAATTTTAACTCTTTTGTCCTCTATATTAGAGTATTGTGTGCCATCAAAATTCTCAATGGATTTTCAACGGATATAAACGTTTTGAGGTTGTCTGACTCCAATATATAGGTTTTGAGAATTAGAGTGTGTGTGTGTGGGGGGGGGGGGGGGGGGTATTGGAGTCAGTGCCATTATATATCTGAATAACCAGACGATGCTATTATTACCAAAATTCAAATGTATGATTTTAAATGTTAGTCCTGAGATAGTACACCACCAAAAGTACCATTGAACTTTTTTTAGATGGTTTATCTCAAATATTTTGATTTTGTTATTTGGTAAAAATCTGTCTACACAATTTGATTTTGAGCTTAACCATTGTAGTTTTGACTTTTTTGTTGGTATTTAATTCCATTGGATTATGCAAATAAATCAAGTGTACGATTCGCTTACAAATATTACTTCAGGTTCAAGGGTTTAGAATGTTGTTTAAAAAACATATATAAACTAACTTTCAAAGGATTGTGATTAAGTTTGTTACAGATTTTAAAAGGAGTCAGTAATGACAAATATTAAATTTAATATTACTACTCCAACCTCCATATATTTTTATTTAGTTTTGTTAATATTATTTTGAATATGTTTATGATTTTTGCTCAGAATTCTTAAATTAAGGTTTTTTTTGCAAGTTTTTATCCCAGGTGTGTTATGTAAGATTATATTTTCCATTAAAATCAAAATGTACAATATTTTATCCCACCACCTGTCCATAATAAAAAGGCTAGTGAGGAAAATGTATTACGTCTTCACTGTCATGAGTAAATACCACACAATAACTCTTGCATAGCTCGTGAATAAATAGGCTGTTTAATGTCAGTGATGTACTGAGTTTTACATATAAATTTGTTGTAAGTTGTTTTAATAAAATTTGAAATTCACTGAAAATAGTGGGATAAATATGTACCTTGGTCCATAAAAGGTTAAATATAGTTAACTACGTAATCTACTTATTGAAATTATTTAATCATAATGTCGAAGAACTCATGCCGTTGAAACTACAAATTTTCATTTAATTAGCTCCGGTGTACGCTGGAATATCAAAATTACCAAAGGACGTTAGACTTTCATAAAGAAGGTATTTTGAATAAAGTGGTCAAGAGTTGGGGGCCTTGTTCGTTTACCTAGAGACCTTGAAGGGTTTTTATACCATTCTCATTACTTACCTCAAATAAATTTCTTGTAGTTATTTGCTTATATTAATTATTATTACTGAACCTTAGTTGTTAATATCTTAATATAATCCGTCAGTCTGTCGAATTGTTCTGTAGAAATGACATCCTGGTTGAAAGGCCAATGACAAGATTTTTTTGTGTAAAAGTACTATTGAAATTAGTTTATATATTATATAATTAAAGAATGAAAGTTATTGTATAAGAAATCGAGTTTCTGCACATTTATCGATCACTTAAGACAGTGTTTCTTAATCTTTTTTTACTTCAGGGTGCACCTATGAAATAACCAAAGCTTTGGGGGCGATCATTAATTTTTAATATAGAAAATTTAGTCCTGAAATTTGTAAAATGAAAATGATAGGAAATTAAAAGGAATTTTTTTTAAGACAGAGGGAGATCAGTAACAAATGATTGAAATAACAAGGAAAGGAAAACAGAAAGTATTATCCATTGCTGCTTAAAGATTAAAAAAATTTGCCTTCCAGGTCAAAATATTGAGTGACTGAGACTTGACTCAGATTTGAAAATCTCATACTTGCTGTGTCTAAAATAAATCGAAATAATGCAAATTTTTAAATTATAAGTCTATTAAATAAATTTAATCTTCCGCTATCTCGGGGCACAGCGTTTGAGAAGCACTATTTTAAGGTCCCATATTCCCTGTGCTACGGTATTAATGAAATTATTCAGAAAGGTTAATTGCATCTTGAAAATTAATAATCGCTCTCTGGATAACTATTTAGACTATGTCTACATCTAAATCTGTAAAAGTTGTAAGTGGTATACAAATTTATGGAAAATATTCAGATTAAAATACATTTTTTTATGTATTTTTTATATAATTTTTAAAAACAAAAGAGAAGACAAATTTGAGAACCCATGAGTTATTACAAAAATTTAATGTTCTTTATAACTTTTATTTGGAACATTATTCTCAGTAAAGTTATCTAAACCATCAAAATCTAAAAAAAAAATCTGGAGTAGCCTACACTCTACTTTACTATAAGTAACTCAATGTCAAATTTCTTGAGTATATAAAACATAACGTATCATTTAAGCATAACATAAATATCTAAATGGGATATAATTATTAGCATTGCATTCGTGAGGTAGTACAGATAGTGATTGAAGGACATATCAATTTATAAGCTTATTTTTGTACATCACAAATAATTTATTATTTGCAAATAATTTCATTAGTACAACTACAGCAGTAATAACATTTTTGAAAAACCAATGTGAACATTTCTTGAAACGAAATATTATCCTACAAGAGAACATGGCTATTGTTCAAATATCCAGTAGATTTCTTACATTGTTTACTTGACATCCTTCTACATTGAATATTAATGTAAAATTTTCAAATTTGAAACAGTAAAATACCCTTTTTTTCTCTGAAAAACATCTTAAACAGCGAAGAAAATGTTGTTTTAAGGTGATTTGTTAATTAAAGATGTATGATAATTACAGTTATTAATCTCTAAACGAAAGATTTATATTTTGAATTATCTTTTACATTTTTGATTTTTAACAGAATTATTATACTGGGAATTTTATGGCTTCTTAGTATTTAATAAGATCATTTTCCTTTCCCTTTGTCAAATAACATATATACAAATTTTTTTTTAATGAGTGTTATCATTTACCTGCACAATATTATTCCTCTTACATCTCTTATAAGTCAATAATATATTTTCATTTTTCCATTAGAAACATCAATTTTATCTCAGTGGATTCGCTCGAAAAATTTCTAAGTCAATGTAAACAATGTAAAAAAAATACAACAAATTCGACAAGTATAGCAGGTGATCTCTTAGTCTAGGATAAACAAAGAGTTTTTATATCGTTATTGCTCTTTCCCGTAATTGAAACTTCATGATTTTTTTTTTGTGAATTGCTAATTTTTTGTTCCATTTTTGGTCAAATTTTCATTATTTTTTAACGAGCCGTTTAGCGTCAAAAAAACATTTTCTGAAAACACAAATCGTACTGTAACGCCCCTTTAGGGAATGTAATTTTAAAAAAAAAATATCTCAACTCATTCTCCATATAATGTTCTATTTATAGGCATAGTTTCATTCTTGTCCGTCAAACAGTATGGCTTGTATCGCTCTCACAAGGTTTGAGATTGAATTATAAGTCAAAATTTTTACATTTTATTGAAAAAAAAATATTTCCTGTTGTTTGAAAATTCTGAATATATTTTTCGTTTGTTGCATTTGAAACCTCAAAGATAATGTCCAAATTTCAAAACTCTAGGGTTATCAGTTTAGGAGAAATAAATGTTTTAAAAAAAACGGTTTTTGGCAAAAAAAGTGACTTTCTTATCATGCATAATTCTTCCCAAACAATAGGGATCTTCGTCTTTATGAGGCCCATTTTTTTGTAAAATATCAACTTGATCCGTCAAAGATTCTGGACCGTAGCGTGGTAACAAGCAATGCTAACACACTCACCCACCCACACACACACAGACATCATCGTAAAAACGTCATAAAACGACTTCTGGTACCTCAAAACATGTAATTCCGTCAAAATCTCGAGATCGAATTTTTTCACGATCACTATACTTTACTTATAGTAAAGTAAAAATCCAAAAATGTAAAATTGATGTTTCTTATTTGTTTACATTTTGGCATTCACCTGTCAAGTGGTGCAATACACTTACTGGGAAGTTTAATATAATTTTTATGACCATAATATCTGATAATGTTTCATTTTGTCTGCATTTTATCCCACTCATGACAGCAAAACTGTTAGTTACTTAATAGTAATTGTTAAAAATCATTCTTTTCTAAGTTCTTGTCATACCATAGATTGATTCATGGAGAGCCTAATGTATATTAGTATAAAATATATTATTTTTTATTTGATACTTGAATTTTAGTAAAGTCCAAATCTCTTTAAATGGAGTATGGATACTCTAGAATAGGGAAATTAAAACACACATTCACCAGGATTTTATACAAAAAAATATAAATTAGATACAGGTATTCCTTAACACAACGTCGTTAATTGGGAGTAGGAGAGGCGACTTAATTCGGATCAACTGGTCTCTAGGGTAGAGCGAAGTTCATAATTCTGTACAATACTTTATTCATGAATCCAATTTTCAATGATATAAGGCTAGTAAGAATCTATTGTAAACTTATTAACAAATAAATTTTATTTTTAATACTGCATGGCACGAAAAAAAAAGGTTTATGCTTATTTACGAAAGGTACGAAAGCAATTTTATGTTTACCGTACATCGCGAATGGTTTGTTTATAAATGTGGTTTGCTATAACATAAAATAAAAGCCATCTTTGAGGTTAATATAAATACAGAAATGATTATTTTTTCAGTAATAACGCTAGAAAATAAAAGAATATTTTAAATTTATCATGAAGAGAAATTACGCTCCTCATATTTCTGAGATAATTCTGAAATGTGATATAATTGAAAATAGCCAGTAGATTCCGTTATTAGAATGAATGGATAAACATTCATTCGCCTGTAGCTACTCAGTAGTGTGATAAAGTACACTCTCGTACATATGTTTTGATTCTTGAATATAATGGTTTTCTATTGATATTGTAATTCCAATATTTGTAGCAGACAAATAAAGTTGAATATCTGACGTAAACTTTTTGGTACTTACTAAGTGTACCCCCGTCAGGGTTAAACTCTTAAGAGATAGTCTCAACTAAACTATTTTTTTTAGGGTATATGAACATTTTCATAATGCTAGAAGAACTTCCTTTGGTGCGGCACAATTAATTTCCAAAAAACATTCTTGAGGGTTAAAACGTGGAAGACTTAATATTAACCTACAAAATTCAGTAGTCGAAAAATGGGTTGTTGCACCTGGCAGGGGTGTAATTAATAAGTACTAACTTTTTTTTTATTTTTCCATGTATTTTTTTTAAAAACTGACATAATCTAGTTTACGTAATTCGAAACCACTTAGGCCGAGGTATACCTGTATCAATATTTTTTATTGTTCAGCCGTGTGAGGTTGAGTCGAGCTGCTAGCTTTTAATGTTCAAAGATGAATTAGATACTTTTTATCGTTGCAATACAAAGACTGGTGTCTTTTAGGTTGTTCGGTACGGATGCATAAGAGACCACTTAAGGGAAACTCTTCTTGGGCTAGTAATGAGGGAAAGAAGAGGCGAGGTTGTGGACAGAATGTCAATACGGAATGCTGCTCAAATGCTGATGGTTCTTGGAATCAATTCTAGGTGTGTCTACGAGGAAGATTTCGAAAGACCTTTTCTTCAACAGTCCGCCGACTTCTATAAGGTAAATATAAATAACAAAGAAAGAAAAGTTTGTTCATGTTTTCTATATCCAGACTTACATAGTGCTCTTCAAAAATGATGCTTTATTGAAACAAATATATATGTAATGGTCTACGTCCAAACCACAATAAGAAATACGAAGAACCACTAAGATCTTTCAACCGTAAAAAGCGGCGGTCTTCGTTACAGTTAAATCCAAACTGGTTGGGTTGTCCAAGAGGATCTGACAAAGACCGCTTGTTACAGTTGAAATTTATCCTGAGGAGAAATTACGCTCCTCATATTTCTGAGATAATTCTGAAATGTGATATAATTGAAAATAGCCAGTAGATGTCATCATTAGAATGAATGGACAAACATTCATTCTCCTATAACTACTCTGTAGTGTGATAAAGTACCCTCTCGTGCATATGATTTTGATTCCTGATGATAATGGTTTTCTAGTGATATTATATTCCAGTATTTATAGCAGACAAATGTAAAGTTGAATATCTGACGTAAACTTTTTGGTACAGTCTTAGATCTTAATTATTGTGCTTTGGTCGTTGATTTTTATTTCAGGTGTTTATTGTGAAATCTTGTTATATTTGTAATGATGTAAATTAAGTACTAATAATTAAACTTATTTTTGCTTTTAGATGGAAAGTCAGAAGTTTCTTGCTGAAAACAGCGCCTCAGTGTATATTAAAAAAGTAGAAACTAGGATAAATGAAGAAGCAGAGCGAGCGAAGCACTATTTGGATGCCAGTACGGAAACTTTCATTGTTGATGTCGTAGAACAAGAACTAATAAAGGAACACATGAAAACAATTGTCGAGGTAAGCAGGAAAAATATATACTGCTTAATTTAAAATACAATATATCATACTGTTTAGACTCTGTCTAAAAGAGAACATGTTAAAATACTGAAGTTCCAATGAAATAGGAAATAATTTTTCCGTATCAGCATGTATGAATAACCAACACATATATGAGCTCATGTCGCAATCACGGAGTGCTTTAGTGGTCTTATTTGATAACTGTCGGTATTTTAAAAAGACATCCCTTATCTCATTATGGTTTTTTTTTTAATTGGGTTTTGCTCGTAACATTTATACATATTGGTGTATTTCTAGCTAAAGTTAAATTTACTCTAGGTTCACACATACCACAGTTTTAAATATCTTTATGCATTGTATTTCGATACCTCCTGATAGTTTTTTTTTATTTCTTCCAGATGGAAAACTCAGGAGTTGTGCATATGTTGATGAACGACAAGACAGAGGACCTTGCCTGTATGTACAAACTGTTCTCACGGGTCACAGACGGACTCAAGACAATGGCTGAGTGCGTTAGTTCGTACCTTAGAGAACAAGGCAAAGCTCTTGTTCAAGAGGTTGATCCTCAGTCTACCAATGCTATTAATTTTGTACAGGTAACTTATTTCATATAGAACACATTTTAATCCTAAGATAGTGCAATCAGTTATGATGTAGTATTTACTCATTGTAGCGTAAACAATTTATTGAAATAGTCTCCACATATACAAGTTTAATAATATAAACAACGCGTTTCTTCAGGTATAAAACTAAAAAAACACAATTACGTCATTTTTTTAAACTACGTGTTCGAAACGCGTTGTTTATGTTATTAAACTTATACAGGGTCAGCAAAATGATCTGACATATTTGTAGGTTAAATAAAAGGCAAATAAAGTCAATAAACAATAAAGTGTTTTTATTTTCAAAAAGTACATATAATGCCATTTTGTTTTGTTTCTGTATAATACCATTCTTTTATTTTAAAAAAAACTTAATGAAACAAAATGACATTATATGTGTACTTTTCGAAAATAAAAACACTTTATTGTTTATTGACTTTATTTGCCTTTTATTTAACCTACAAATATGTCAGATCATTTTGCTTGACCCTATATATGTGGAAACTATTTCATTAACTTTTTTACCCTACAAAGAATACGTTTTTGTGAAATTCTATACAGACAAGTTACTCCCTCAGTAAATCTAACTCCTTTTATGTTCATATATCTTTTTCGCGTTATATATGAGCCGCTTATTTTGAAAGTGGCCTAATTCCATTTATGTTAAAATCGAGATATTTAATGGTTTGCGTTTTACAAAATTTAAAAATATTGTCATTTTATTTATCAACTAATTTTTGTTATAAAAATTCTTAGTAATTTTAAATAAATTTTGTACAATTTGCTGCAAAAGGTAAAGATAACGTAAAAATGTAATTATTTAAATAGCTAGCTAAATTTTTTTGGAAAATGGAATTAGGCCACTTTCAAAATAAACGGCTCATATAATTCAAATAATATTTTAGCGTTTTATTGTAATGACATTTCATGTCAATGACTTGATTTCATACAGCCTGTCGATTTTACAGAATCTTTAATAAGTGTCACTATCTATAAAATGTTTTTCTATCTCACAGTAGTATATGAAAGCAATTTTAAAATTTCATTTTATATGAATAATTAAACTAAAGGGTTAATTACAGTTTGGTTTTATTCCATCTCCCAATTGTTTTTTGTAAAAATTAACATTACTATTTTGTTTCAGAACTTATTAGATTTGAAGGATCGATTAGACCATTTTCTCCACAATTCATTTTATAATGATAAAATATTCAAACAGATGATCGCAACTGATTTTGAATATTTTCTCAACCTTAATCCAAAGTCTCCTGAATATTTGTCACTCTTTATAGACGACAAATTGAAAAAAGGAGTTAAAGGAGTAAGTATTTTTGGAATTAATATTTCAATGTTGTTCTTGTATATTGTTTTTTTGACTGTGTTATGATGGGAAAACTCAATCTAATGTTTATCGTTACTTTTTGACAATTTTCGGGTTGAAACCATTAATAGTTGTGTCTTTTGCATTCTTACTGTCTTCTGATGTATTTCATAATAACATGATAAAATGCATACTTGCGACTTTAAAGCTAAATTAATTTAAACTTAAAATACGTTAGTTTTGTAAGAATTGAACAAATCATTGAATGAAGAATGGAGAAAATATTTTAAAGGTTAACGAATGATTATTTTTCAAAATTGAATGTAATATAGAAAACTGTAAAATTATAGTAAAAGAGTGCGTACTATAGACCAAAATATTTTGCATAAATGCATGAGACCGCCTCTCACGGTGTGTGCTGGTGGAAGGCAGAAGCTTCGGGAGAGGGCTTGTTCTTCTTTCTGAATTATTAATATTATAGTATATGTAAATTTGAATCAAGTACATATCGACCAAAAATGTTGGATGTGTTGCTTACTCAGCAATAATTCAATTATGAAATATTAAAATTATTCAATCATTTCTATATTAAAATGATAATGAAATGTAATCAGGTTTGTCTGCTTTCTTCTCCAAATATCCTTAGTCTGAAAAAAGATAAACAGTTCAGTTGGATTAGATAAACAAAACTGGTTTGGTTTAGACTAATGGTCACCAGGCTTGTGTTGGTGGTGACTGATTCATTCTGTGGTTGAAGACGATGACCCTATGAGCGTATGCTCTTGATCGTTCAAGTGTTCGTTACACCGGATCGACGACTCAGAAAACTTCAGCTTCTGTACAGAAGAATTTACATAAAACTTATCCACATCTACTGGTAGAGGTAGTAGCACATTAGTTTCAGCACTGGTTGCCTATCAGGCAACTGAGTGAATGGGTCCCTGGTTCTCAAGTGAAGGTTAGTTCGTGGACGAACAGAGTGCGTAACAAAATCCCCTTAACTTAATGCCGTCCTGGAGTCATATCCGTCCCTTGGATCAGAGCCATTTTAGTGTTGACTCAAGTGATAGACTGAATCCTCGCGGTCAGTTACATACATTACATTACATTACATTACAGTTACATACATATGTAATGTATGAGGGTTCTAATTTCTTCCAGTGGGAGCAAGGGCTTAGTGTCAACCATTTATTAGTCCTCCGTCTTTATCAAGCGGACTTCTCTGCACTCCTGAAAACATGTGTCACAAAATCCCTCGAAATTTGTTACTTTTTTTCCATTAAAGTGTCGAAAATCAACTGTTACGATCGTTATACAAATAACCTTACTGAATTTGCTGTGGGATGTATTTCATTTGCTATTATTTTTTTTTAAGTAAGATATGTTACACAAAAAGAAGTGATAAAGTATATTTCCTACATCAATTAT
Source organism: Hermatobates lingyangjiaoensis (assembly GCA_026182355.1). Taxonomy (NCBI): domain Eukaryota; kingdom Metazoa; phylum Arthropoda; class Insecta; order Hemiptera; family Hermatobatidae; genus Hermatobates; species Hermatobates lingyangjiaoensis. Next base: position 476,984 of record JAPFBL010001927.1, read on the forward strand.
GAGTTCCACATCTTGAGTATAAACAAGATTTTTAAAAAGGTTGAAAAACATTGTTGTTTGCCAAATGATGGTAGAGATCTCATGTTTTCATAGCGAAGGTTGCAGACAAATGCTCTATATTTATTTACATAGTCGTATATGTAGTTTCAGACTTATGTAAGAACATCAGCTCCTAACGTGTACAGCATGAATTTTATCTTAGTCAATTGTCTTGACTTCAATTTAACAAGTTGTCATATCACAAATTTAACATATTGACTTACATATTTTGAATAGTGGAAGTTCTATACATATCCAATTAACTTCAACTGAACATGCTTTCATAAGGTCTTCCACAACTTGTACAATTTTACTTACTTTCATTGTAATTATCCTAGGTTCGCTTAATTTTGAATATTTCTTACAGCATGAATTCCGGTTATAATAACTTGGCCTGTTTTCGTAGTGTAAATTCCATTTATATATAGATCTGTTGATAGTTAAGTTTCCATACATGTTCACTTAATATGTTTTCAAAGAGAAATTTACCTGAACAACCTGAATGAAACATATTTTTTCTGAGGTCGTTTCCAAATATATAATATGAATAGTTTTCACAGTATCCTTTTTCATGTTTTAGATGACTGAACAAGAAATAGAATCCGTATTAGATAAAACAATGGTGCTGTTCAGATTTCTACAAGAAAAAGATGTTTTTGAAAGATATTATAAACAGCATTTAGCGAAAAGACTTTTACTGAATAAGTCAGTCTCAGATGATAGTGAAAAAAATATGATCTCCAAATTAAAGGTAGTATCCTACAAACTCTTGTATAACCGATGGCATTCTCAACTGGTTTTATATGTATTCAAGTGTAATTACTTTATAGACGGAGTGTGGGTGTCAGTTTACGTCAAAACTCGAGGGTATGTTTAAGGACATGACGGTGTCGAACACAATTATGGACGAGTTTAAAGAACACGTATCTTCTTCTGGAGTAAGTATAATTTAAATGGAATCGAATCATTTTTCTTTTTAAGGAATATTCAATATGCTGTTTCGGATTTCTCCTTTCATTTAAGAGAATTTCGTAACTGTGAAAAAAATGTCCGACCAATTGTCAAGTGACCCATACGATAAAAACATCTGAGTTGATAGAGTGAACTAGAATCAGCGTGGTAGGACAGGCCACTATCATGTTGTCTGTAAAATTGTATAACTTAAAGAAAAACCTTTGTACAAAAAAATGGAGATTTACAATAAAAGAAATAAGTGTGCCATATCTTTTTTTTGTGATTATTTACTTCACTTTCGATTCTTTACAGATTTCGCCAATGGATCCAACCTAACATAGTCGTTAAGAAACTCTCAGATTCCTCCTAACTTCTCCAGATTCAGGTTTTCTTGAAAAGGGATAGGACCCTATCTCCATAAAAAAAATATGCTAGGTTTCCATTACTTCATAAATTAATTTAATTAAGTTGTTTTTTCTGACAATGTGTTTCAAGTCGTTGTTTTACTGGTAAACTTTTTTGTTCAATCCCGGATATTGAAATTTTTATTCTGAATAAAGGTTGTCACATGTTATTGCCAGTGAAATGGAATGATTGTGTTTACTGTTAAATCTGTGGTTCCTATCCTAACCACAATAGTGTGGAATACCCAGATTGATGTGGTATCCTTGATTTTATGAGGACCACTATTGTTATGTCAGATCACATTTCGTGCAAAAAATTTTGAAATAGTGATTTGAATATTTCTTTTTTTCTGTGCAGTTGTAATGTGACTTTCCTTGTTCAGGCGAATCTGCATAACGTGGACTTGAGCGTGCGAGTCCTTACAACAGGCTACTGGCCGACGCAGAGCGCCACACCAAAGTCCAACATTCCCAGTGCTCCCAGTGGTGCCTTTGACGCCTTCAGAAGGTTTATTGATCCTTTCACTGCTTTACAACCTCTCTCTCTCTCTCTCTCTCTCTCTCTCTCTCTCTCTCTCTCTCTCCTCCTCTCTCCTCTCTCGTTTCATTACAGTAGAAAGTGAACTTACTGACCAACCTTTGGAATACTTAAATTATTGCACAACTCGTTTATTAGTATCAAAATAAACAAATGTAAAGAATAAGAAATATTATTTAGAGGTAAACTCTTCCATGAAATATAAATGACCTTTGTTTGACCAAATGGCATTGTTATATTAATGAGGACTAGAGTAATAAATAATAATAATAATAATAATAGAAATACTGTTTATCTAAGCCTTACACTAGAGGGCCAGGTTAGCTCAATGGTTAACGTACTCGCCTATGGGCTGATAGTCTGGGGTTCGATCCCCACCTGGCCCTCGATTTATTCACGTGGGAGGTGAATTAATTTCAGTACGTCGTCCCTCGGAGAGGACGTTAAGCCATCGGTCCTGACCCGGTACTCATTAAAGATCCCTACTCGAAATGCACTTGAATTAGGAAAAATTTAGGACTTCCAATGTAGAATCTATAGAATCACCGATCATGGAAAAAACCGGTAAACGCCTGACGTTATCACCCACTAGGGGACCGGTTTAAACAATAAAAAAAGAGCCTTTAAACTGCTATTATAAAATATGCTCTCCCTCCTTCCCTAATCTCTCTCTGTTACTCTCTCCATTTTATATATACGTAAACTTAATTAAATAAAATGAGTCCACAAACTAAATACCACATAATAAATGATTGCAAGCTCGTGATAATTCTATTATTTTTCTTTGAAGAAATATTGTGACGGCAGTGAGTTAGCTTGCTGAGTGATATCTGTTTTATTGAAACATATCAATTTTCCATAATGTCCAGTCCTTGCCATTTCCAACTAACAAAACGTATAATGTTAAATGAAAAAAGTTTTTAACAGTAGATATTACAAAATGGAACCCAAAGAAGTTATGAAAATTACTCTTCTCTATGTGATATTTTACTTATCCCCATTATTTATATGTCAAGATGAACTCTTGTAATGCTGGAACTTATTAGAACTGTTGTATTGTTTGAATCTGTTATTATTTGTATTATTCGAATCTATCATTTGATTAACTTACGTTAATTACGTTAATTTGATACCAAAGAGTTCTAATAGGTTTTTTATTAGTATATTATTTCTTCATTAATATAGACTGTTGATTGCAGGTTCTACTTAGGTAAGCACAGTGGAAGGCAGCTAACATTACAACCTCAGCTGGGCTCGGCTGACCTGCATGCAGTCTTTTACGGAACAAAACCTAAAGAAGAACCGGGTGCACCATCCTCAGCTGTCTCTACTAGTTCCTCCTCACAGCCTAAGAAACATATAATTCAAGTGTCCACGTATCAAATGTGTGTCCTCATGCTTTTCAACAAGAGAGACCCTCTGTCATATGAGGTAACAACACCGTCGTATACCATATATATATATATATTAGTATTATATGTATTTTAAAATTAATTACCATGAATAAAACATTTTTTCCCTTCTTCGGCTTGGTGGTAGCTCGAGTATACACTTCCTTCTTTAATATAGTGAGATATACGAAAGGTCCACCAAATTATTCAGAGGAAGATGTAATTGTAAAAATTGCGAACTAGGATAGAAAATCGGAAATTTACTTGTATTGGTATTTAATTCCGATTCTCATTTAAGCTACTCAGATTAACATTTAAAGTCTTTGGTAAATGACTTTTTTTTTTCAATGAACATGATTTATTTGTGATTTTGATCAGATTCTCTGTTCTCAAATTTTATAAATATAGATAATCTAATCTTTGTTTAGTCGAAAAACACATTTAAGCCATATTGTCACTCTGGTTTTTTATTCCTAGTTCAGGTTTTTTATGCTATCATACCTCTATACCATACTCCGTCCTTTCCTGTATTCAAATACCTGCTATTTATTTAAGGAGATCGAGTAAGGAATGTTTATAATGAATGGAGGTTTAAGATGTCACTATCCTACTCCGAGGGAGAAATCTGTAGATGCTCAATACTGGCTGCCCGTTGTGTTTGATTTCCACGATCAAACTTACCCTCTTCTCTGGGGACCAGAGTAGACCAGTGGCAACGTGCTCGTCTCTGGACTAGTAGATCCAGGGTTCTATACCCAATGTGGCATGATACGATTTTTTTCACGCTAGAGGTAAATAAAACTGTGCATGTCGTCCCTCGTAGAGGAAGTTAAGTTGCTTTGCCTCTCCGTATTATTAGCATTTTGGCTATAATAAATAAAATGAAGTCAGACCGGCAGACCTAATGTCCAACCCTTCAGCCACTTCAAAGTCACAAGAGCCTGAAGTTACCGAGGTGACCTCACGAAACTACGTCACACATTAAGATCAAAACCACGCATTGGCAATAACAGAAAAAGGTCAGCGTGCTACACATGAAATTCAGACCAAGTCCCGAGGTACATATATTCCCTCTGAGTTACAAGATTAATTCTAATACTAACAACTAAATTCAAATATGACTACATCCTCAGGTTATTTCCCTGAGGAAAGAGCTAGTGCCTAATGACCCAAGGGTACATTTCTCTTGGGTTAGATTTATATCTATCTATGTTCTCATGTCACCTAAACTTAATAGAAATAAACTTACAAAATAACACCTAGAGAGGCATTACATTTTACCTCTAAGACTAACTTAATTCTAACACAAAACAAAGGACATATAATAGACACAAATGACTTACACACTTAATTCTAAATCCACAAGGTACTAGGTACTCTATATTCTGTAGGTATTTCGGTGCTCGATTCTCCTTTTAAAGAACGATTAAAAAGAACTTCATAACATAAAATACATTTAATTTGTTATTATGGAAGTCATATTAGTAGCTAATCTGATGCACTGTATTGTTGACTGTTTGATATAAAAGGATTGATCTGAAATGTAATTTTTATAATGGTTGTTTCAGGAACTCCTCAATGAAACAGATATTCCAGACAGAGATCTTATTAGAGCTCTTCAATCTCTAGCCATGGGCAAATCAACACAGAGGATTCTGATTAAACATCCAAAGAACAAAGAAATAGAAAACAGTCACATATTTTACGTGAATGATGCCTTTACTTCGAAATTACATAGGTATTTTAGTCTTTTCATTGTTTTTCTGAAATAGTGGTAATGATGGAGTGACCATTGATTTGACAAATATCAATTTTTAGTAACAAGATTATATCATGATCCGTCCCACCAGATTTAATAGCCTTTTTCCAAAATTGTTAAATATTTTTGTCATATTAAATAAAAAAAGTTGTCAGGTCCTACATGAGGAGTCACTTTTAGTTCATCTGAGAGTAGTTATTCTCAAATAGTATGTTCAAACCGCGTCCTGTGTTAAAATTGCTGATAACAGTCCTCTGAAATGAGCACGTAGAAATGTTAAGCTTGGAACAGTGAGTCAGAAGTTTATCTCACTGCAATACTTGAAAGACTGTCATTGTTTTCATTTCTTCTAATTCATTGTTTCTCAGAACCGATGAGGCTATCACTTCAAATATTCTTTCACAGTTAGCCATCGTTAATATATATGTACTACTCACAAAGCTCTTTATGTGTATCAAAATATGTATTATAAATTTGTTGTATATTTTCATATGTCACTTTGCAACTTTCGTCAAGTTTCTACCACAATACAAATGAAATTCGCTAACGAATTTATTTCAATACGCCAAATGTGACGGCCAGTTACAAGTATTTAACGTTGGATAAACCTTTGAATAGGAGACGTGAATTGTGGCAGTGTAGAACATGGGTTCCTAAAGTGAGTTCCGCGGAACCTAGGGGTTCCTTAACGGACTGTCTGGGGTTCGGTGAAAAACATTTTTCTAAAAAATTTTTTTTTTATGGGTATTCTTTATTTCTTGTGAATCATGCAACCGAATAATGTTTATATCTGTAAATAGAAGTGGTCAAAACTTCATTCACATTTAGGATGAATCACTAGTCAGTTTTTGGAAAATCTGATACCGAATTTCCTGCTTTTGCAGGTAGTAGCACTTCACATATTGCTGTCATTTCCCTCTACCTACTTATGTGAAACTGGATTTTCCCTTTAAACTGCCATAGAAACCAAATATCGAAGTAGACTTAATGCTGAGGCTAACTTGAGAATCAAACTGTCAACTATAAAGCCAAAAATGATTACAAAACAAACTTTGTGTTAAAATTGCTAGTAATTGTGTTTTATGTGTTATGCACTTGTAAAAAATATGAAAATTAGAATATTTTAGTTTTGAATTTTTATTCGAAAAACAGACATTGCAGTAATATTACTTTTTTAATTGTTTTTAAACATACATACTATTTAAAAAGGCGTATGAAAATATTTATATTATGATTGTATAAAATCTTTAGAATCTGGGGTTCCCGGGAAAGTTACTGGAACCAAAAACGGTTCCGCGTCCAAAAAAGTTTGAAAAACTCTGGTGTAGAAGATTCTAAATAAATCGGCGGAAAATTACTTCTGGTTGTAATGTGTAAAAACTTTAAACACCCTAAGTATTTTATAATTGAAATAAAATTAAATTAAAAAAACCAATCATGTTCGGACCGAGTAAAGTAAACACAATATAATTAATAATTTTTTTCCAAAGCCTACATTCATAAGGTGGATACTTAGCTTTATTTGTTAATTGACACACATTTTATTAGGTTTTTATTTAGGTTGTGTCGCTTTGTTCAATTGGTACCTCTTATGGAATGCAACATTTTGCCATGCAGAAGTTTATTTTGGAGTAATTAATTTGATAAAGTACTTGACTTCTTACATAAACTGCATAATGTCCTCCCTCATGAATTTGCCTAGGATCAAAACAACTTGGTTACATTACCTTAGCGAAGATGCCTGTCTTACAGATTCCCTTGTAAAGATTATCTCTTAAGATACAACTACAGCACATATCTCTAAAAGCATCATTTTGAGAGAGATAAATTGAAACGTGAGTGTGTTTTAAGACGCAAGAAGTAGATATCTTTAGATAGGACTGACGAAGTAGTCCTATATATTTTGAGATGAGATAGTGGATTTCATCAAACACATGGTCTTACTTGGCCTTGTTATAAATATCTATAGAAATAAAAGAAAGGTTTTGTATGTACATTGCTTAGAACTGACTCATTTCAACTTTATCTTTACGTTTTATACATTAAAGAAACTGAATCCACTCTTAAAAAAATGTTTGTCTGTTTGTCTAAAAATTTTGTCACCAGCAAATTCAGGCACCATAAGTCAGAAGATTTGACACTTTAATGAGTCAGTAGAGTCAGGCACTTTGACCGAAGATTTGTGTATGTGTAATATAAAAGCTAAATTTGAATGGATTGGAAATTCAACTTAGAAGTTAAGTTATGGAGTTTTAAGCTGTGTTTGGCTAGCTATACAAATATATCAAATAACAATACCAACTTGCTACAGTATCAGGCACTAAAAATACCTGCATATTTTTAAATTAAATATCTTTTATTTTTTTTTATAATGAATAAAACACATAAAACGTAAACGTATTACATGAAATGAGTCAGTTCTAAGTAATGTACTGAGAAAACTGTATTGATATACTGGTATTTTTATGTTCCTCATCCTTTAGCAAGTAGGTATTGTTAGTTGATTTTCATTTCGTTTGCGTTTATCATAATTTGCTCGCTTTAAAAAATTGACTCCTACCTACCCACGAACTAAATACGAAGCACGCCCAGAATAAAATTTAATTTGAGCTCAGTACCTAAAGCTGCAAAACGAAAAAGAAACTCCAGATCTAATGACAGTTTTAAACTGTTCTAATAATAATATTTTCTACTATTATATAATTTCTAATAATATTTGGAATACCACGTGCTATCTCTAATTTTTGTAACGTAACCGTCAAAGACTGGCACACCTGCTTTTATACAATAAATTTTAAATGAATCCAACAAAAATGTATTAGTTGATTACCTTATGAAGTATTTCTATTTGTATATTTTACAGAGTTAAAATTCAAACAGTAGCAGCTAAAGGTGAATCAGAGCCTGAAAGGAGAGAAACTAGGAACAAAGTGGATGAAGACAGAAAGCATGAAATAGAAGCAGCTATTGTTAGAATTATGAAAGCTCGCAAAAAAATGGCTGTAAGCTGTTTATTAATATTTTCTAATTTGCATTATTGATTTATCTCAGTTACAAAAGTTATCACAATTGGTAATTCATTCTTCAAGTAGAAACTGTATTTTTCCAAATCATTTGGACAATGCAATGTGTAACTTTGGTTATATTTCTAGTTCAGTTATGTTATTATGCAACTAAATTGTGTAATAGTTGATACATTATATATATATATATATATATATATATATATATATATATAGTTCAATATAAACAAAGAAACATAGTTAAACTAATAAACATAATACAAACAATAAACATAAACTATGTTTCTTTGTTTATATTGAACTATATTTGTCCGTTTTGGATCGTATTTCCAACGAAAAAAAGTGTATATATATATATATATATATATGTAATTTCCTTTTTAAGCTTATTTCCTCATTTAGTAGATTGACACAAGACAATTGCTAAAACATCAGTGTTAATTAAAAGATAGTATACATTATAAATCATAACAAACTGTCCAACAGACAGAAATAATCTACTTACCTAAAACATCAGAATTGAATTTGTGTCAAAATGTCCATGAATTAAACAGTTTAAGTCACCTGCACAGTAGTACAAACTCATAGCTAAAACATAACCAATGAATACGTCATTGTGTTTTACATCTCCCTAGGTGGAGGACTCTTTTTTTCCCCTGAGAAAAGAGTAGGTCAATTTCGATGAGTGAAACATGTTGGTTGGCCTCTGTATTTCTTTTTCCGCTTCCACTTCGTATATGGTATTCGAAATTTTCTTTTGATTCGAAAAGGACCACTTCTTACTTCGTCTAATTTGTTCCTGTTAATTTTATTTCCATTGGCTACAAACACCATATCACCTTCGATAAACTCATGTTCTTATCCACTCTCTTTTTATTTTTCAAATACATTTCTTCTGAGTTCTTCATTGCTTGTTGTCTGTCTTTATGTAAATCATAATCTGTTTGCAATATAGCTGGTAGAATTTCTGTTGTATGCCCGTATAGAAGATAAGCAGGTGAATATCGTGTAGCGCTGTGAATCGTATTGTTGTATTCCTGAACACATACTTCTGCTAGTTTTGTCCATGGGCGGCGCTCATTCCTATTATTAATCTTGCATCGGATTATGTTGACTAATGTTTGGTTCAGACGTTCATTTAAACCATTCGACTGGGGATTGTCTACAGACGTAAAAAAAGTTCTATTTTTTTAATTTTTAAATAATTTTTAAATTTCTTTGAATTGAAACCGCTATATTGGTCTACTAATAATGTTGTAACAACATATCTAGAAGTGATTTGGTCTAAGAGTTTGATAAAGTCGTAGGCTGTTTGACTACTGGACGTACGAATCCAAGCGTACCTACTAAAATGGTCAACCAATAAATGCATATATTTTTTTTTCGACCTGTCGGCGTTAAAGCCTCCAATCGTGTCTATCGACATAATTTGATATGGATGTTGTGCTGGTCCTAGTTTTGATAACAATCCGACTGCTCTATTTGTTCTTGTTTTATTCTTTATGCAGATCTCACAGGTTTTGCACAATTTTTGAATAATAGTATCCATATTTTTAAAATAATAAAAGGGGCGTAACGTATTTCCTATTTGGTTCGAGCCAATGTGTCCAAAATGTTTATGTATTTTGTTAATGATTTGTTTCCCAAAATCTTCTTAAGACATAAATTCTTTTATGATCTTTCAGAACTTTAAAGTTGATACCGCCTTCATTTATAATGTTCTTAGAATTATTAATTTCTTCCACAATAGTTTTTTGATTGTCCAGTATATCTTCTAATTGTATCATGTTGACTACTTTTAAAGCATCGTCTTTGTTGTCAAAACACTCAAGAACCGGGTTACGAGATAACGCGTCTGCCTCTATATTGTCTCTTTCAGCCTTATATATTATTTTGAAATTGTACTGTGATAGGTAAAGCATGATATCTCCTAGTGCTTCATCCGTTCTTGATTTTGATTTTAAATTCGGTAGGGGTTTGTGATCGGATGTTACTGTAAATGATTTATCAATGAAATAATGTTGCCAATATACAATAGCTTCTTTAATCGCAAGACACTCCAGATAAGTTATTTCTTTTTTTACTTGACCTGTTGTTAATTTTACAGGATGAAATATTCCATCATCCTGACGTTGTTTCAAAATAGCACCTAATCCTAACCTGCTCGTATCTACTTCTATCAAAATTTCTTTATTATGGTCGTAAATTGCTAAAATTGGTGTTGAGCATAGATATTGTTTGATTTGTTGAAAACAATGTTCACATTCAGTGGTCCACTTAAACTTCTCATCTTTCTTTAATAAGTTAAGTAATGGAGTTAATCTTTGGTTACAATGATCTATGAATCTGTCATAGAAATTGATTTTCCCCAGTATTTGACGAACCATCTTTTTGTAGTTGGACGTGGAAACTCTTTAATTGCAATGACATTATTTTTAACTGGATATATTTTACTCTTTTCAATGGCATGTCCTAAATATTTAACAGAATTTTGGGCAAAAGAGCATTTATTTAATTTCAGTTGAAAACCTTCTTCTTTAAGTGTTTGAAGGACCAACTTTATGTGTTTAAAGTGTCCATCTAATGACTTAGAAAAAATTAATATATCATCTATATAGTTGATGCACATGTGTGATAAATTATGTCTTCTGATTATACCAGACATTGTTCTTTGAAAAATAGCGGGTGAGTTTTTGTATCCAAAAGGCAGTACTCTCCATTGCCAATGCCCTTTCTGTGTAATGAATGCTGTTTTTTTTCGATCTTTTGGGCGGATCGGTATAGACCAAAAAGCGGAATTTACGTCTAAAGAAGTAAACCATGCACTATCACCTGTGAGTACCACTAAGTCTTCTATTCTAGGAAATGGCTGCGATTCAGGTACTACTATCTTATTTAATTCTCTGTAATCTATGCACAAACGAGTTTTTCTCCCATCTTCTTTTTTAAAGGCTAATGTTACTGGAGATGCAAATGGATAGCTAGAATCCTCTATTAAATCATACTCAAGTAACTTTGATATCTGTAAATCTATTTCTGTTTGATCAGAAAAGGAGCATCTATATGGTTTCTTAGATATATATCTATCTTCTTTAAGTTTAATTGAGGCTTGTACACCACTAACTGAACCAACATCAAACTTATGTTCAGCAAAAATTAAACCAAACTCTTGAAGGATTTCTGACAAAATCTTTTTATTCTTTGAGACCAACTGATTAATCGTTTTTGTCAAACCTCCAGAGTTTAAATGGAGTAAATCTTTCGAAGAATTATTTTCATCCTTATCTTTTTTTAAATTACCGTCATCTTTAAAATCATTTTCTTTAAAATCACCTTCCTTTTCTATATCGAGTACTTTATTTGAAAGTTTTTGTTTAATATTTAGATTTTCGTCCTGAATCAGCTTAAATTGTTGTATTGCGTCTAGTCCAAGTGAAAGGTCATATTTGAGATCATTATTTTTTATTACTGCTACATTCAAAGTATCTTCTTTATCTCCAATTTTTATGTTTAAGGACGCCCGGTTTGTACAAAGATTCACACCATTTATGGTCTTTATAATATTATTGTCTCTAGTCAGCTGAGATTTTACAAGTGCTATTAGTTTTTCACTGACTAATGAACAAGTTGAACCATTATCATAAATTGCTTTCACTTTTTGTTTTTTATCCACAAGAACTGTAATTTTTATTAGTGGTAATGGTGTGATCTTTTCCGGGCTTATTAGTTTTTTTTCTCATCATATATATCTTTTCGATCCAAAGCTTTATTGAAATCTAAAGTTTGTTCAGTCATATTTATTTTGTGTTTAGGAATCTCTGTGGTTTTATTTCTACACACTTGTATTGGGTGAAATCGGTTTTTAAACCCAAGACTCTCACATTTTGGACAAGGTTTCTTTTCTCTGAGCTGAATGCCAGAATGAACATTTCTTGCTGTAACTTTACTGATTGTTTTTTATCGAAAGTTTGTTGATTTATAAAAACATCATTTATTTGTTTCATTTCTTTGAGTAAATCATTGAAGTAATCTTATCTCTTTCGAGCTTATTTTGTACATCAAAAGGCAAGCCACATACAATCTGATAAATACGAAATAACTGATTGATATTTTTGTCGGCATCTAATAGCAGTCTTTCCTTCTTAAGCGCAAAATCGATTAAAGACCCATGGCTGTATTTGTAATAAAATGCATTACGGATCGGTGCCCAATTTTTTTTTCATAAACACTTACAAATGATTGTTTCCAAAGATTTCAATCTGACAGTGGTAATTTCATTATGTTAGAAGTATACCACTCTTTCATACTTCCTTCTATGAATAAATTCAGTACTTAAATTTTCGTTTCACTAACTGTTATATTAAAACGATTACATTCTTTTTCAAATTGGTTAATCCAACCTAAAGCATCTTGTCGTCCATTATATTTATCTAATAAAAATCTTTTCTCAACTTCATTAAGATTTATTTCATTTTTTGAAAAAATTAATCAAATGAGTCAAAAACCCAAGGTTGAAACATCTTAGTCTTGTTTTCCCATTTTCTTATTGTGGTTTGATCATTGATGTATATATATAGGATATATATTCTTTGTCTATCGTTGTGAATTTTCAATTAGATTAGTGGGTGTTGATCAAGGTCCCAAGTTATCAGTGGTCAGTTCTTCAGGTATGAATATTTTGTGGAGACAAAATCATTAGGACAATTCAATCATGAATTACCCAATCATTTAATAAAATATAGTTTCTACTTGGATAATGAATTACCAATTGTGATAGCTACAAACTCCATTAAGTATAATTTACTTTAGGAATAAATTAGTGTTGTGGATTGCCTGGATCCTTCTATTAATGTGAGAAAATATAGTGAAATCCTAGTTCATTATTTACTCATCCTTGGACATTACAGACAAAGCCCCCATTAAAAATTTTTTTTTTTCAGTAAACAAGGCTTTTTGAAAACGTAGTGTTCTTTTTCAGACTTATTTTCTTTGTTGTCATTCTCCTTTCTACTTTCTTATTACCTAGAAAAAAGAACTCGTTTTGAGTGGAGGGAGACTGCCTTTAATTTCCAATTCATGGTAGATTATTTTTATTTTAATACAAGTAAAGTATTGCTTATGAAGTATAATTGTTTGAGATTCCAGATTCCATGTTTATATTTTCTTTACTATTTATGATTGTGGGTGGGTATAAAAAAGTTTGTAAACACTCTTTTTCACCTCTCTGAAGTTCTAATTGATGTAATTAAATTCGGCATATTAATTGTCATTGGTTAATGTAAAAGCTTGACAGTTTCTGGACAGTATCAATCATTAGAAACTTGAATGCATACATATTGTTAATGCCATTGAGGTTAGTATGATTTATATTAGAAATAGGTAAAACCGTCATACCTCATAAGAAGATCTTGGAGTCGTTGGAGCGCTTTCGGATATTGTACATCTTCGATCGCAACAAATCTACTCAATCAATAAACCTACTCTAAGTAGGTTTGTTGCGATCGAAGATGGACAACATCCGAAAGCGCTCCAACGACTCCAAGATCTTCTTACGAGGTATGACGGTTTTACCTATTTCTAATATAAATCATTAGAAACTTACTTTAATATAAAAACAGAAACTTATTTTACCCTTCAACTAGCATTCATAGTGAATTGAAATTATGTATTTAAAGATCCATAGGAAGACTGTATAACATTAAAGCGACAAAAATTAAAATCGCAAAATATTAGTATTATATGGTAAGTATCTCATAAATCTTAGCCGATAGGAAGACTTACTATAATATTAAAACGACAAAAATTAAAATCGCAAAATAGTTCTTGACAATTGGTTTGAAAAATGGTTTCTGTACAAGTATAGAGCATTAGACAAAATTATATCGTTGAATTACTCTAATTTGATGATCCTTGTTTGGGATATTTCTTCTTTTTTTCTTTTCCAGTCCATTTTGTTTGGCTGTACAGTTACCTTAAATTTGATTTGGTGTCCTTTCGTTTACATTATATTTGTTTCACTAAAGGATATACTGAACACTTTTTAGATATGTTAATAGAATCCCATATGTTTTAACGGCTTTTAATTATTTTGGGAAATAATGAATAGTAAATAAATAATTAGTAAATTTAGTGTAATATTAAAATCATTCTGTCGTCATCATAGGTTAGGTTAGGTTAGGTTACAGTGGCCGTCCCGAAGAGAACACACATAGGCCGCAAGCCGGCCCCTTGTGATACCACAAAGAGAAATTGAGGCTATTCTTCCCCGTCACTGGTCCACTCGAACCATTTCGAGAGAACAATAAATCTAGACAGATCCCTGATACCAGTGGATGCTAAGTTCTCAAGATTGTCAAAGAAGTACTCTCCCAGTGCCTCTTTCCTTCTTTGAGCCAGACCAGGGCATTGACAGAGAAAGTGAGAAATCGTCTCTTCCTCTTCCTCATCCTGGCACGCCCTGCAAAAATCCCTCGCCTCCAATCCTAATCTGGTGGCGTGTCTACCTACGAGCCAGTGTCCCGTGTCGTCATCATAGAAAAATAATTATAGCTACATTAAATTGATACCCATGAGTTTGATAATACTTTTACTAATAGTGTAATTGAGTGTTGATCACTCTGTATTTTTTGTATATTTTTTTGTAATAGAAAAAAAATTGAAGCATCTTTACTATTTTTCATTAGAGTTCCATATTATTAAATGAGTTTGCATTTGGTTTACAGCATAGTCTGCTGGTGTCAGAGGTAACCGAACAGCTAAAGAGCAGATTCCTTCCTTCACCCACAGTAATTAAAAAGAGGATAGAAAATCTAATTGAACGGGAATACTTAGCCAGAACTCCTGACGACAGGTAACAAACCCTCTGATCTTTAAATGCTTCATTTCTTCCAGTATCTTTAAATGCTTCATTTCTTCCTGTATCCATTAAAATTATATTTTTTTGATTATATATAGTTATAAATTTCAAATATGCTTATGTTGTAAGTATGGTGTGACCTATAATCATACTTCAAGATATATTTTCTGAACAAATAAATTTAAAAGGATGATTTTCCTTCTTAGGCTATATCATTTTATCGACTATAAGAAACTTGAAATTGGTCAATCTGACAAGTCATTAAAGTAATTAAAGTGATGGCCTACATCTCATCGGACTCATACGCTGCTCGACTATACCTCTCTTATTGTACATCAAGCCATTGAAACTAAATTCAAGTTCAGATTTTAAGTCCATTAGTGACCTTCATAAATGTACATAGAAAAGTATCCCTCGCTTCTATAGTTTTATGTATCATTTGACAAAAATCTTCACCCTCTCCTATCTAATGAGCTCGCATTCAGATGTAATGCCATCAAAGATTTTCTACCTCTTCTAAACATAGACTTTCTACCTCTTCTAAAATTTTTTTTTTAAGTTGCTTACTGTAAATATTATAGTGGTGATAAAAACACGTTTACAAATTTACATATTTCGAAGTCCATTGAACCTGGCTTTTGATTTTTTTTTTGCTGCTTACCTGTGTCTATTACTAACATTTATTACAAATAAAAAATTTATAATATATATATATTTTATATATTATATATATAATATATATATATATATATATATATAATTTATAACAAAATTATTACTAACATTTGACACACCCTTTTCTTCAAATCTTCAGAAAACATTGTTTTCCCTTAACTACTAATACTAAGATTTTTAGCATTTTATTTATGCAACCTTTCTGTTATTGTTATTATTGAAACATGAGAAGTGTACTTCATTTTTTATATCATAAATTTAATATTAAGTATTGTCTTAATAGAATATTGTGTGAAACAAATTTCCTTAATTTAGAATATTGGAAGAGTTAATATTGTACTTATATTGAAAACTATTAATTCCGTCTTGACAAATTGTGTCTTGACATCATATATTCAATATATGAAGTCATTGAATTGATCCGTTATACTGGTAGTGGATAACGGCATTAAAATAAATGAAATTAATGATTGTTAATAAGCTTGGTGATAATTTACTTATATTAATGATCTGTGTAATTAGCTCCAGATTTTTTATTAGATAAAATTGGTAGATGTTGTTTTAATAACTTAATGTCCCTGGATTGTTTCTGTTGAATTTCTAAACCTTTATGAGAGTGATTGACCTATTAGGTGTGGCTAATAGTTTCACAACTGCATTGGGTATCATGAACGATGCACATTCCAAAGTTTGGTACAATCTCATAATTCTATACTCCAGACCCAAACGGTAGTTTATCCGTTAGAATGAGTTTTTAGTTGAGTTTCAAAAATTGGTATCGTCTGTTCGTTTCACATCCTTATGAATTGGTTTCAAATCATGCGATTGTAGAAGTGTAGCAGTCGAGATAACTTTCAGTGTTTGTGGGGGGAAATATCAAGAGGTTCGAAAGTTTTCGTTCTCTCCTAGAGATGTCATGCATAAAATTTTCCATTTACCCTGTATGAAATGTACGGTAAAACTTAATATAAGCGGAAATGTGATAATTGCGTTGTTTTAAAATGGAATGGGTGTAAATTTCACATTAATACCAACCTTCATTTCCTTTGCCCTTTGCCATCCCAAGAGGTTTATCTTGGAATGCCAAAGAAACTTAATATTAGGTAAAGCAGAGTTTTTCAAACTTTTTTCGAAGCCAAACCCTTTTTGCTTCAGTCACTTTCTCAGGAACCCCAGATTCTAATGATTATTAGAATAATCATTATGATTATAGTATAATTCTGATTATACAATCATAATATAAATATTATATGCTTTTATAAATAGTATGTATGTTTAATAACAGTTAAAATAGTATTATTACTGCAATGCATATTTCTCGAAGAAAAATTCAAAACTAAAAGATTTAAATTTTCATATCTTCCACAAGTATGTAACACATGAAACAGAATTATTAGCAACTTTAACGCAAAGTTTATTTAGTAATCATTTTTGGTTTTATAGTTGATGCTAATATATAGTTAATTATTAATATATAGTTAATACAAGTCAGACAGAGCATTAAGTCTACTTTGGTATTTAGTTTTTATGGCAGTATAAAACGAAAAACCGGTTTTACATAAGTAGGTAGTGAGAACTGGCAGTAATTTGTGAGTTGCTATTTTTACAATAGAAGGGAATTAGTGAATGAGATAGCTCCAAAAACTGACTAGTGATTCATCCTAAATATGAATAAAATTTTGGCCACTTCTACTAATGTGTATAAGTATTATTCGGTTTCATGATTAACAAGAAACACAGAATAAATCCATACCCACTAAAGAAAAAAATTTAGAAAATTTTTTTCTCTAAATTTTTTTTTGCGGAACCCACTTTGGGAATCTCTGAGCTAAAGTGATTCTTGGGATATTAAAAATCTAATACCTTCAGAATACATCTGTTTATGTAGACTGAGCGTATTAGGTTACAAATAACTTTTATCTTTTAGAAATGACTACAATTGTTCCTAAAGTTTTAAAGGTAAACCTATGATTATTGTAATGATATTGCAATACAAGCTATTATGCATCATTACAAGCTGGAATAGCTGTGGAATCTCCACGCTAAGCTGATCAATCCCACCGTTATACGATAATACTAACCTTTTCAGTTGTATATCTCAACCTCATGTCTGATCCGTTGTAGAACCTCCACTGCAACCTGATGGATTGCAAAATTGCACATGAATTTTATGTGAAATGTGCTGTAATTCTTGATATAAGCAGGAAATATGGTAATCACTTAAAAAATCTGGCTCCTTAAACTGGTTGATAGCAATAACCCTTTTTTCCGTCCAAAAAGTTTCATTACCCCAATTTTCTGCGAAAGTTAAAATTTTTTTAAACATTTATTTTCAAAGCGGGACTCTTACTGCAACCTGTATTATTTTTTGCCTTATATAATTCTGTTTATCAATGCATGAATAATTCTTTAAAAATGTTTAGAAAATTGTATATACAAATTTCACTGAATTATTTACTTGTTGAAAAGTTTGTTCGTGAAAAATTAGCACAAGGTTAATCACAGAAAATATGTTGTGATGTTGGTTGGATATTAGTAATCCTTCTGGTACATGTTATCACGAACATTTGTTGGGATAGAGTGTAATTTTATTAAGAAGGCATTTCAGAATAAAAAGATTTAGGTCTGCATTTTTTCATTCTTCTTTGTATAAATATTAAAAAACGGAGATATATTAGAAGTAATGACCTATAGATTTGTCCTTACTGTCATGTTTAATTTTGTAATATTATATACATTCTTTTTTCAGGAAAGTGTACACATATGTTGCCTAAAACTTTTTCTATAGCTTTATACATTCAAGGTAAGGCAAACTTTTAATAAATTATTACTATACTATAGGGATTTTTTTAGCCATATTGGATGATATTTACTAATAACATTATTAATAAAGAAACCTATAATTTTAAGACATTTAATAATAGTGTTAAATAAAATAGAAAATAATTTTCCTATTTAGAAAAATCCTATATTATTTGGTACTTTTTAAATTGTGATTTAAAAGTTAAATTGGAAGGTTGTTCGTCAAGATTATGAAAGGCTCTATAATGGAGAGGATTAGATTTATTGTCATACAGGGTCCAATGAATTCTTAGGGAAATGCAGATTCCATTATTATAAAATTAAATTCTTTGGAAAGAAACATAATTTCTTTTTTTGAATTTCATCTTTTAGTTATCCAGTATCTTACAAAAATGTAGAATTTCTTTTAATTTTAAATGTTTTGATTTTCATGTTTCCATTTTCTTCAACCCAAGTGTAATTTATTATTCATTTGGTCAATATTATTTTGACAATATTACCTTAATATTGTAACTTGATGCATTTTAGTGTCCACCTCAAATTGCTATTCACCAGTTTTTGTACAAATTTTGGAATATCACCACCACAAGTCTGATCAAATGCAGAATTTCCTCTTCAAATTGTAAAATCATCACCATACCAATTATACTGTCTGAACATCTGTTCTCAGTTGTAGTATTTCTGACCTACGTTTAACCTACTGTTGTAATACCTCCATCCAAATTTTGTCGATTGTATTATCTCTACCCAAATGTGATCAATTGTAGAATATTCATCCCATCGTGATCGCTTATAATATCTCTATCTTATGTAGTATGATTTCGATTATAAAAATATAAATGAAAATCAAATCATCGATTTTAGAATTACCTCTCCAAGTTTGCTGTATTATATTATTGTATCTAAACTCCTAGAGTGATTACTTGTAGATTATATACCACATCTTAATCACATGTAGTATCTTATCGATTGTAGAATCTCCACCCCCCCCCCCCCCCCCCAAGTCCGATGAACTATAGTAGCCCGACCCCAACTAATCAGTCATCCTTGTCTATCTTATATATTTGTAGACACTTGTAATTTATCTACAGTCTACCTTATGTTATGTATCATCAATAGTGGAATCATCGCCTCCCCAAGTATGATAAATCATAGCATTTAACCCCAAATGCGATCAACGATGGAATATCCACTCCAGTGTGAACACTTGTATCTCCAACTCAAGTAGTATTTTATGAATTATAAAATCTCCGTCTCGTCTGATCAGTTATAGAATCTAAAGCCATGTTTGATCGATTATAGAATATCTATCCCATTCTAATCATTTATAGTATCTCGACGGTACGCAGTGATATATCGATTTTAGTATCTCTTCTTCCAAGTCTGATGAATCATAGTATAACTAATAACTAATTTAATGTCATGAGTTACAAATGTGAAAATTTGTGGTATGTATTTATTATAAATGGTGTTATAAAACAATGTTGTAAAATATTACTTCATTTAAGAATAACTAGCTTTTCTATACTAATTCTAACTTGGAATTCAAAAATACCGTTCTACAGTAAATCAGTTTCTTATTTTATCTTTATACTAAATATTTTGAGAATGTTATTCTAAAATATGATGGACCGTAGAATCTCTCTGCATTGATAAGACTCAATCCTAAAATTTCCCCCACCCCCCGGGAGGTGGAGATTCGACAAACGATGTAAGTTATCCTTATAACGAGAGGGTTATTTCATTGTTATTAATATTTGGTTAATAAGAAGGATCCTTACATTGTGTGCACTTTGTAACAGTAATTATAACCTAACCTAGCATAAAGATTATTCCTCCTTATTACAGCTTTAGTCTTTAACCCATTATATCCCATTGTCCTCATTTTAGGACAGTCTATAAAAGCACAATACTTTTAAAATGCCTGTATTTTGGATAGTTTAACAGATCTGTGTCATTTACTGACATTCTATTTTATAAGGATCAATATTGATATTAATGAAAAAGCCTTCAAGATGTATGTTATTTTAGTTACAAGAAAAAACGTTTATTTTCATCTCTAATTTATTTGCATATTAAATTATAGAACTCAGATTGAAGTATTGTAATTTTTATAATGTAAAAATGATATGAGATGTTCTCTTTTCAAGAATATATATGGCCTAAAATAATTATGTCCTTAAACTAGGACAGTGAAATGATATGGTATCCATGTTACCACTAGCAAAGTGTTCACACTTGTACGCTTCAACACAGCTATCAAACATTCCAATCTCTGATGGTGCAATAGTTGTGATTATTCATTTGCAGAGGGCATATCATAAAATAAAAATTAAATTAAAAGCTCATAAAATCATGTTATTAAACAAATTATAAAAATAAGCATTAAAATGCAGCTTCAACATGTTTTGAATTCCTATTTAAACAATCTGTTAAAGCATTTCCATAAAAATTGCAAAATCAAAAACTTGGGATATAATGGGTTAATACTGTACAGACTTAATAAATCTTTATATTTAAACATATTAGATGGATTTGTTATTTTAATTTCTTCGTCAGACTTCTTATTGCAAGCAACCACATGACTAGTTACTCAACTGTTTCAGTACATCTCAAGAAGCAAGACAGAGAAACTTGTGCACTAACAAGTGTAGAGCTGCTCGTGTATTAAAATTCACCCATATCCTCATACTTCCTGGTCTACCAATGGACATGCTGTTGTAAATGAAATTAAACATCTATTATTCCCAATCGAACGTTTTCTCTGGGTTTTATAAAACATTAAACCTTAGCAATTTTGTGATTAAGTTTAATAGCTCTCTTTCTTTCTCATATTGTCTTCTACGTTTTTGTGTATATATATATAAGCTTGAAATTTGTAATTTTTTTTTATTTTTTGATTTTAAGTGCGGTGCTTATTGTTAAAAAAATCGTATGAACTTTCACAAAATTGTAAATTAATATGGTAATTGTAATTCGAAATAAATTATTAATGTTTAGTGTGATCCAAAGGATTAACATAAATAAAGTCTGCCTCATTATTATTATTATAATTTTGTTTTAATGCGAAGGGTTTTTTTTCTCAAGTATTTTAATAGTCATATTATTTTTGGTCAATTATTTACTCAGTAGTTGATCCAAATATTTCTTTTTTTTGAAATAATAGTTTGTCTATAGAACATTAACAAAATACATAGGATAATATAAGTTATTGAATAAATCATCTGAATGGATTGAATTGAAGCGCTGACTGTTACGCCTAGAGGATGTTTTTTTGAAACAAGTATTTCTTTGTAATATTCGTCCAACTAGTTTTGCAAGAACAGTATTGAACCATTGAAAAAGAAATTCTGTTGTAAAATATCAATATGATTAATTCATGCAAATGCATGCTAATCAATTAGCTAGAACAACAGCAAGAAAATATAGAACAGGCATGAGGTCTTCTGCGTTACAGAACTGTGAGAGAGAGCCATCATAGGGTTTTGAAGATTTGTCATACTACGTTCTACTATTCGAAATATTGCAAACCATTTTTCCTTTTATAAATCTATATTAGCGTATTCCGCCAGCAGCAAGTCCCCTTTTAAGTATATTTTGTTAAAATTTATTGCAGATTCTGCGTTACAACTTTTTTACTAATTGCTTATATTTTTCTCACGACCTTCCGTTGTGAAGATGATAATTGCCAAAGCAAGTTAGCAAACGACATTCAGCAAAGCACATCCCCCTATATATTTTTTTTGCTTTTCTGAATGTAGTTTGCTAACTTCACAACGGAAGATGGTAGAAAAATAGAAGCAAACAGTAAAAAAGTCGTGAACGCGAACCTCCTATAAATTTTAATGATATATATATATATACACGAGTTCAAAATTCAAGATGAGTAACACACAGAGTAAGGAAACACACTTACAGACTCACATTTTCGGGTCATCCGTCTTCAGGAGAAAAGAGAAAGGGAGACCAAGCACGTTGCATCTACAACATATTACCTTGATTTAGAAGAAACACTAATTTACTGGTCCATGCTTATATAGCTAGATATAAGCATGGACCAGTAAATTAGTGTTTCTTCTAAATCAAGGTAATATGTTTGTAAGGTTTTTGTTTTTTCCTCTGAATTTCTTTAAATTTTTGACTCTTTTTTTCATGGTTTTGTAATTTGCTGTTTATTACTGTCTGTTGTGGTTTTTGCTGTTTTTGAAAATGTGGTTTTTTGGTGTTCTGAATAATTATTAATACGCAATTAGGTTTAAACGACAAATGTCTGTTTTTTAAATAATAATAATCATAATAACACTAGGTATTTTATGATACTTTTGTGGTTCTCTGGGTACTGTAATTGTTGTTTGCGTCGTTTGTTTTCTGTTGGATGGTGTCCGATGATGTATTTATCTTGCTTTACTTATGTCGTTTAATAAATTGTTTTTTAGCCTTGAAAATGCCAAACAACTTTTGGCGAAACGTCGGCTGATGATCAGGAGTTGTATGTTTTATGACCAAAATCCTCAATAACCCCTTATGTGAATTTGAAATATCAGTGGTCGAGAAACTATATCATATATATATATAT